>JANHJO010007090.1:610257-622352 GCA_032468235.1 Pseudoxyrhopus heterurus | reverse complement strand
TCTACACACGTCCAACACATATGATAATATGTACCTGATACATACGAGCATTTCCAACTCTCTCCAATTTCTATGGCACCTCTCGTGTACTTGGATGCACCTTTCCCAAACTCTGCTTCATGTCTGCATGCCCTCTCCAACCCACACAGTACCACTTGTGAACTGTGTTCACTCTTCCTGACCTACACTGCATTCCCATGAACCTTTCTGACCCAGGTGACATCTCTTGCACACACCCACTCTTCTGTTCATCCTCCCTGACCTGCACAGTTTCTCTTATTCTTTATTGTCAATGGGAAACTAACAGGAAGTCCAAACTCAGTGTGGGTGGAAGGAGGAGGCAGGGAGAAAAAAGGGGGAACAGGAGAGGAGAGGACAGGCGAAGACAGGACAGGACAGCAGAGGAGAGGAGGTTCCATGCCAACTTCCCACTAAGAAACTTAATGGAGAAGTTGACAGGAAGTCAGAAGTTACTTCATTTCCACTGAATTTTTGCCCACTTGTGGTCATTTGGTTTCTCTGTTTAGGTTAGAAAATGTCTCTGAAGCAATGATCCAGTGGGTCACAGGTTGTCTAGTGTATCACTAGTGATTAACAGGAAATAAATTACAGAGTTAGGAGGATTTTGTTAAGGACCTAAAATAAATAGAACTGTGACATCCTTTACATTTTGATATAAAGGAAATTTAAAAGATGAAATACAGGTACACAAATATCCAAAACATTTTAGATCTACCTGCTTATTTTTTAATATATAAATTGACTTGTCAATGAATCTCAAACTTTTTCCTTTACTTTCCTTGATTTTCCAGATTTGAAAAAGTGAACTTTCCCCCAGCAAATGTTCCTTATATGGCAGCTGACAAAATCATATTTTACAATTTTTAAATTATCAAACAGTAGATGTTTCCTCCCCCACACACAGAGACAGAGACAGATAATAGTTGTTGAAGATATAACATCTTTTTGTCTTTGATCTTGACTTTTAATGATTGACATTGCAAATGATAGGTTTCTAGGTAATTGTCATTTTGCATAAGTTTTGAATTCCTTTGTTCAAACTTATAGTTCTTAATTCTACAAAGATTCTTTGTATCTTGTAAGAGCTTTGGTGATGCAGTGGTTAAAGTGCAGTATTGCAGGCTAGCTCAGCCCACATCCTGTACTTCAATCCATATGGGGCTTAATGTTGACTCAGTCTTCCATCCTTCCAAGGGATGAATGTTCCCTCTTCAGATTTGATCTGATACATTGATGATGTTAATAGAATATTTATGATATAGATTATTGAAGTTATAATTGGGAACAGCATTGCTTAACCTGTTGACTCAGCCTTCCATCCTTTTGAGGTTGGTAAAATGAGGACCCAGATTATTGAGGGCAATGTGCAAATAAGACTTTGACATTGTAAATCATCCAGAGAGTGCCATAAAGTGCTGTGAGTGGTATATAAGCCTAAATGCTATTACTATCTATTAAAATTCAAATTAGACTTTGTCTGATAATTTCTATTAAACTCATTCTTCGGAATCGGTATTGATTGTGCAGAGACAAATTTTCTTATGAATTCCAAATAACCGTCATCCACACTCCCTAATATGACTTCTTTTCACAATTCTCTTTCCTTCTAAAACTCTCATATAGTTGATTGTTATTTCCTGTTGACTTACAGGGAAGGTTTCCTCTTTTAGAAAGTTTTGGGGCCAAGTGAATTAACATTTAATAACACATTGCTATTTAAATGTTCTATATACTGTATGTCTGTGTGCATTTCTCAAAATATGAACATGGAAGGGAAAAGGGAAAATGAGCATGGTTTGGCATATGACAGACCACTAAACCAAAGCCATAAAAACAGACCACTAAAACAAAGTCTTTGCTTTATGTACAGAATGTACAAGTTGGCATCAGTGAGTACGGTATATCTTAGATACATCCCTTGCTTGATCATGGAATTTACTGCTTTCTTTTGGGATTAAGCCAGTTTGTTCATGGAACCCTGTTGCGTGTACATCAGTATCTCTTGTTTAATATCACATTGTATTAAAAGGTCAGATGTTATGTTTCTGTTTTTACATCTGAGATAGTGAAACAGATTGCTTCTTTCTGGCCAAAGAGTAGAGATTCTTAGGAACAACATAGATTCCAAAAGAGATTTGCTCTATTCTTAGATTTCTTCATGAGATAGTAGCCACCAGAGGAAGTGGCTGAGGGAGAATGCCCTATATCACTGCCTTAAGATACAAGGCAGGGCTATGTGCCTATTCCCTTTCTTCTACTGAAGTTACTGAATCTACCTGGAGAATTAAAAAATAGTGGTTGCATGTTTTGTTCCCTAGATAAGATAGAAGAGAGAGAGGGAGAGAGAGGGAGAGAGAGAGAATGATCCTAGTGTCTTTTTAGCTTCTAAATTATTTGATATGCTTAATTTAAGTTTGTAAGAAGTAATCTGAATACCTATCTTTGTAAGCAAGCATGTTAGAATTGCATTCAGATTGAACATAGAGAAATATTTTGTTAATTGGAGGAGACTTTTTCAGGCCACAAATCACTTACATTGGAAAACATTAGTAATGGATTAATGGTTTCTCAGGCTAAGGAACTAAGGAAGTTAATCAGGCTGGTAGAAATCTGTGTTTTCAAGAATGCTTCATAAATTGGTTGCTTAAAAATTAAAGTGCAACCAACTATTTAGAAGGGCTGCATGATTATTATAACTTGGAATTGCACACTATTACCACATTCAGCTGCACTGCTTGGGAGCTTCTCGGAGGTTCATAGTTGGTTACTGCAAACACCTCAGTGCTGGACTAGTAAACTATGAAGACTTATTATGACATTAATTTACTGTTCTTTTTTTTCTCACCGTTTCTGCTTTATGAGTAAATATGCATAGGTAAGCCACAATGGAATGATTTATAGTGATATATATATATCACTATAATGTAGTGATATAATATATAGTATAATATATAGTAATATTATAGTAATACACTATAATATATAGTAATGATTTATTTACCATTATCCTCTCTTATCCTCATCCTCTTTAATGACCCCATAATCCCTTGTGGGGTGGAGTCTGGGCAGCTGAATGGAGTGGACTGTTTACTGGCCAGATACCCTTCCTATTGCCAATGTGGAGTTTTTTTCAGCAGATATATTCTCAGTTTGCCCAGGGAGAGAAATATCTGCCTCTACCTAGGAACAAACTCACAGCCTCCCGATTGTGAGGAGAGAGCTCCACCTCTAGGCCACCACACCTCTCCCATTATCCTCTCTTATAAAATAAACAAATCCATGTCTAATTCAGCAGGAGGCACTTGGATGTAGATATTCCTCTCTCCCTTTGTGAGAACATTGAAGAATGTAAAAACAAAAACAAATGTACATTATGCTTCTTCGATAAAGCCCTGTTTGTAACAGAATCAGTGATATTGTTACCATTCCACATTTGTCCTTCATTGCCTTTTACATGAAGTTTAGCTTGGAAAGTTTCTGGAAATTGCCGTTACTGCAAAATTCAAGGGCCAGCCTGCTGATCTATGCGAAGTATAGGGATCATCTAATGTGTGTCCTCAAAGATCTGCACTGGCTGCCAATTACTTACAGCCAATTACTTAAGCACAATTTAAGGTTCTGATGTTCACCTTTATAGCCCCAAAGACTGATGGCCCAGTTATATTAGAGAATGGCTGTCCTCTCACTATAAATCTGTTTGGTACTTTCTATCAGCTAGAAAGGTATCACATTAGTTATTTGACTTTTGAGTATGTGGGAAGGAGTTTTCTGCTCTCAGGTAATGGAATGCATGTCCTAAGAAGGTACATTTGGTTCTTGGTGTTTAAGAAGATAGTAAAAGTTACCTCTTTCCTCAAGCTCCTAGTTGTTAATTTCAGTTATGAATTTTACTTGCATTAATTTATATTAATGTGGAAAGAAGATTGATTTCCAGGCAATTATTTCCTATTTCTAATGGCTATGATCCACACTAGAGAATCTTGAAAGCTACCGGGAGATATGCTCTCATATGAAGCCATGATGTCAAAAACACAGTTATGAAGAATGGTTATAAGATTTGTTTTTGTTTTGAAAGCTAAGGCATTGCAACAGGCATTTAGGAACAATAAGCCACTCTTAGGATGAATTTTAACTAAACACATGTTAAAGAAAGCCATGTGCAAGCATGGGCTTCCACAAGAGGAACCAGTCGCTGGAAGAGGAATGATGAAATATGCACAGCAAGATTATTGTGCAAATGCCATGGCTTATGTATGCGAATGTATTAGAAGAAAATTGTGCAAATATTTATTATTCTAAAGGAAAATTTCCATCCAAGCTTAAAAGAAATTCTGAGCTGATGTAGAAATGGGATAGAATCAACTTAAAAGTGGTTGAACTGACTGATGAGTCAATCTGCTCAAGGGTGATATCAGCACCTGGCATCCCATGTTCTGGAGAAGCCCATTACTGACAGCAGCCAGAGCAATCCTGGGGATAAAGTTGGAACTAATCACCACTTTAATTTTCTACAGTGCTTTCAATCTAGTATCATTCTGTTTCTTCCCAGCAGGAAAACTTTTCAGCTAACAAAAGGGTTAGACTAAAAGGCAAGATGGTCAGATCAGTCTTAAACTGGAAGCTGCTCCTGAAACTTAGTCTTTCTGACTCAGTCGCTGCAGAAGTACGACTCAGCATTTTCAAGTTACATCTCCAGTCTCTGAGCAGAGTGATGTAGTGGCCTAGAGGTGGCGCTCTTGCCTCACAATCAGGAAGCTGTGAGTTCAATCCTAAATAGAGGCAGATATTTCTTTCTCTGAGCACACTGAGAACATATCTGCTGAACAACACTCCGCATTGGTGACAGGAAGGCCACCCGGCCATTAAAACACTCTGCTAACTCCATTCAATTACCCAGAATCCACCCCATAAGGGATTTATGCGGTTATTAAATAAATAAAGATGATCTCCAGTCTCTGAGCAAACATATGCTATCACTTTGAAAGTGCAAAAATAAAATCTGAAAATTAGTCTTTACTCAACTTTACCTCTGGAAAGGTAGGTAACAGGCAGGGAGGGATCTAGGTACAAAAGGAGCAAGAGATTTCAAAAGCCACAGCTGGATAAGTTTAATTGCTGCTGCATCAAATTCCTTTATCTATGTTCTATTAAACCAATTAGCAATGAGAAATTTGTAAAACAACAACCCAATAACCTGAAGAATCAGTTTGAAAATCAAACCCAGCTGAATATGCTGCCTACAATAATACTTCAGATCTGATCTGATACATTGATGACATTAATGGAATATTTATAGATTATTGAAGTTATAATTGGGAACAGCACTGCTTAACATGCTTGCCTTTTTAAAAAAAAAAACTCACTTTTTCACTATGCTTGTTTATATTTGGCAGCAAATTATACTGATGCTTCTATAAAGCAGTTTTTACAAACTTAATTAACCACAAGCTTTTGTCTTTTCACAATTGATTATAGAACATTATCAAGTTAAAATGAAGCTTCTTCAGAACATCAGCATTATAAAGAATTTTGTTTTACCTCTAACACTGTAAGGCCAACTACATACATCTGAAATGAGCACAAAGTTGAATTTATCCTTTATAAAAGTAAGATGAGGATTTGTCCCCAAGATAATATATTGATCTTTGATATTATACATTTTTTTTGTGTGCAATGCTGAAAAATTTCAGCCTGGAATTATATGTTCTAACAGATTTGTTGATGTTGGCTGAGGTTCGTATCTATTTTCCATTGAGAGAGAAAGAATATATGCTGCCTCACCTCAGAAAAATAGATGTTTTGATTTATGATTCTACCATAAATGTTTCATTCTTGTTGGACTCATCATCCAGGATTTAGCTTGGAAGAGGTTAAATTGTAATATGGGAAAGAGCACAAGTGACTTGATAGATTAGTCTATAACTTGCTGTTCATTTGCAATAGTAAATAGACTCAACAAGCTTCTTGTCTGGCCAACTGCTGAGATAAAACTCTGTTTCATCTTTTAGCGTATTCACGTTCACACAGGATAATACCAAATAATTAATCCATGGGTGGCTTTTGTGGCATATAGAAACCTCTTTGCCTCAAACACAAGAAATTTGTGTGGTTGCTTAACAAATTGACTGCTGGAGATTTGTTCCAAACACTCATTTTTCATTTTGACTCTCTCTCTCTTCCACACCACTTTGAGGGGTAAAAGGCTTTATGCGTACTTTCATGTACTGCATACTAAAGCCAGAAACAATATATTAACAAAGGATGGAGAAAGTTACTTTTGCAGCTTTGGTATACTATTATGAAAATGGCTCTTATCAATAGCAGTGCATTATTTGTTTACTTTCTTGGTTTTAAAAAGGGGGGAAATGGAACTAGAAATGCAGAATTGCACATTTTGCTTAGTTAAAGCAAACCTTTTTATGGAGCAACCAGTAAGCAGGTATATATCTACTTACTTTAGAACACGTATTTGTGATTCCATGCATGAATGTGAATTCTGTGGAAATCTGTAGAATTGGTTTAAGATGGAACATAATAACTGTTAATATCCCCTGCCCAAATGTTTGTGGAAAGGATGTGAAAAAAATTCATTTGGATTGCTTTTTAATATTCAGGCTTTAAATGGAAAGCAAAGCTACTGGAAGAATGACAGCTCTTATAAGGCAAGCTTGACATTAAAAACTCACTGCTGTATTGTTAAATTGCCATTAAGTTGGATTAAGACAATTAGCTACTTTCATAATAAGGGAGGGAGGAAATTGGGAAGTGTGAAATAGATTGTTTGATAGTTAAATGGAAAACAAAACACATTTTGTTCAGCAAACTTTCTAAATATTACAAGAACTTGCATTAAGTAAGCTTAGGCTTGTGTTCCAGTTAAAGCCTGAACTTACTGTATGTTAGCCAAATGGCAAATACATTCACAAAACAAATGGATGGCGATACTGACCTCTAAAAATGCAGGCACATAGACACACACAAAAGCTAGTGGACTGCACTCAAAAGGGTTAGAAATATTACAGTTTACGTGTGTCTGGAGAAAGGAATCAAAATTAGTTTAAGAGACACAGAACTATCATTAGGATTCTTATTTCTATAGTGACAGAAAGCCTACAAAGGAACCAGATAAAGTCCTTTCATGTTGATTTATTACATCAGTGCAAACTCTGAAAAATACCTTTGCCAATAGAAGAGAATATTTATAGTTCAGGGTTGAACTGTGGAGCCCTTGGTGCTCTCTGGTGCTTGCAGACATTTCATTACCCAATTAGGTAACATCTTCAGTGCTAAAAGGGAATAGAGTTTACTCTCTATTTTTATAGTATATAGTGGCTTGCCCTTTCAATATTGGCGAGAGTGTTGTTTTCAGCTTGGTAGTTCCTTGATTAAGCTATTTTTTTATGGTTGGATTGTTTGTCTCAGTTGGTAGTTCCTTGATTGGGATATTGTTTACTGCTTCTCTGTTGTTCTGGTTTTAATCCTGGTGTTTAAACTACTATTTGTCTGGGTATTGATTGCTGGTGCGGAGGTGTTTTGGTGTTTTTGTTTCCTTTTTAGCTTTTTGATTGTCTCTTTTGAATAGTATGTAAATGTTGTTTATCTCTAGGTGCCAGCTGATGGCTGATCATCTGAGTGCCAGGCTTCCAGGAGTTCTCAAGTGTTTTTGGACTGGGCTTGGTCTAGGATGCTCACACATTCCCAGCTGAAACTACGGTTAAGTCTTTTGATGTGTTGTGCAATTAAGAGGTTTTCATAATTTCTTTGGACTGCTAGTTGTTATTTATGGATATACTCTGCTAGCCTCCTGCTATCTGTCCTACATAGTGACTGGTACAATCCTTACACTATATGTTGAAGATGACTCCTGTTTTTATTGCTGGGTCTTTTTGGTTTACTTATGATGTTTTGGAAGGCTTTAGTTGGTTTGTGTGCCACAGTCATGGCATATAATTTCCATTATGAAAATGGCTCTTATCAATTTCAATGCCATCTATAAGGACCCTGGAAGTATAGCTCCTGTATACCAGTGTATGCTTCTGGAATGAGGTCTGTGATCTAGATGGCTCCCACCCTAGTGATATTTCAGAGGGCCTTGAAAACTTGGCTGTTCATATAGGCCTTTGGCTGGGCTAGTTGCAGCTCCTTCTGAGTAAAGTGAATATAACTCTCATTACTGCCCATTTTCTTGCCAACTTTCGTTCCTTTGTCTTTACTGTTGTATTGTTTGTTATTTTTCTGTATTTTTACTTTTTGAACCACTCAGAATTACTTGGAGCTAGGTGCTATACAAATCAAATATTTCAAATGGAAAAATGGAAAAACCTGTTGTGACGAAGACTAATATATTATTGTTGTGATGTAAGATTTTGTGGAATAAAGACTAATCAGAATTCAACCTTTAAAATGCCCTTTAAAACAAACTAAAGTAGCTAACCTCTAGGAATGTCTATCAGTATGAATTTGTTATGACATATATATCTCTGTCTTGCCTTTATGCAATAAGTATGTATTGTGAGATAAAGGCCTCATTATACACTAGGCTTCAACAAACTGAAGGCTTGCCCTGGAAATATTTTGACAGTGCCCCACTGGTGGCATCATCCAAGGAGAGCTACAAAGAGAATTGGTTCCAAGAGAATCTCGTGTGGGCAGGAAGTAATTGCCTGGACTGAGAGAACAGGAATGCAGAGTTTATAAGCATCCATCTACCTTCCACAAATGAGACTGAGAGATGTAAGAAAAGAAAATCTAGAACTTTTATAGATACATAAATGTGTCTGAACGTTTTCAAAGGGTGAAAAAGGTGCTGAGTTTGATTCCTTTCTGATAAGAACTAAATTAGAACTGGGCTTGTCCTCAAATTCAAACCCTATATTTTGATGGATGTAATTGTTCATAGTTTTTGGAGAAATGTATTTCATTTTTATTTAATCATGCATTATAATAAATAAATACATTGTGGTATATTTTTTCCTTTTCTGTTATTGTGGGAATATCTGTGGAACATAAAATGTCTACATAGACTACAGAGTCTGGCTAATGAGACCCCCCAACTCTTCTCATTATTTAAGGATGAGGTCATCTAAAAGCCATTAACCTCTCCTGTATCTTATCCCCTTACCATGTATCTGGTGGCATGGCTTCTGGTCTACACCTCCCTCATATTATTCCTGTTAAGTGCTGGGTTACAATAACACCCCACTTATCAATAACCTGATCTGGATTAATATATGAAATATGTCATGTATTACTGAGATCTGAGGAGATGAAATGGTTCTGTCTCAGTCATGTTTACTTGGTGTCACTGAGCAGCATTGACACAAACAGGGTTTAGAGAAGTAAAATTATGTTCCACTGCAGAAAACTGTTTTGAGAGCTTTTAACTGGCATTGGACTAATGACTAGTTTGAGATACTCTTGGTCTAGTATATATCCCGGTACCCAAAGCCTTCTTGACTAAGTGAATTGACATTATATCAAATTAAATGTTGGATGATTCCAAAATTATGGTCTTGAAGGCCTTAACATTCATAATAATATCCCTTTAGGAGGGCCAGATTATAGTTTCATGGCCTCTGCAAAATCATGGATTTTGGAAGGCATAGTTTTCAAAAGTTAGAACTGGAGAATCCGTTGAAGTATTTCTTGACTAATGAAATGAAATTGAATAATCCTTAACAACATCTTCAATTCAGTTCCATCTCTAGCACTACTATAAAATAGGCTGGAAGTTGGGTAAAAAAATAAAGTGAGTAAGTTGAAATCTATTGTGTGGTTGTGATGGCCACAAAATTGATTCATTTGTGACTTCCATTGTATCTTAAGTAGCTATTTATTAATAGAGAGCCATGAAGTTGAACTTGGAGAAACTGCTAGAACAATGGCAGGTGCAGAGGAGAAAGCACACTGTATGTTAAGATTCAGAGAGTATGACAAAGAGACTCAAACATGAAAAGTATAAGAGGGAGAGAAAGAGGGGGGAAACACAGGCACACTTGCCAGATTCTGTCAACTCTCAATAAAGGAGAGTTCTATTCTAGTGAAATTAGTTTCCTGATCTGGTCCACTTCATAGGACTGACATTACTGGAGTTCTTTAAAAATGGTCAAAGGCTTGTTGTTATCTTGTAGATGGTATTATTGTTGTGAAATAGAATTTCATGAAAACCATTGTAGAGGATAGGATATATTTCAAAAACAATATGTTATGCTGATTGGTTTCTATAGTAATGATTGTATAAGAACTTTATCTGCTTATTTGTTAATTAAATCAGGACTTGAGCCAGACATTGTGATCTGTTTTCAGGGTTTGCCATCCACTGTCAGATAATTGGGAGAGTGGTTACTGTTATTTTGCTGCTAATAAACAAGTCAATTAATGTTTGTAGCAAGAGACAAAAAAAAAGTTGTGTGCAATTTGCTTGTCACCTACAGAGTTTTTGTCCCATTTTAATTGTAATTAAGCAATAGTCATTAATCCTGGAATTAATGTTACTGAAATAGCTCTCTTCTAAACAAGAAGTATAAATACAAGAACCAAAAAACAGAACCACTCCTTTTCACTTTTAATAACAGAGAATAAAATGTTTGTTGTTGTAGCATTGTAATATTCTTCGTAGAAGCCCTTGATTCCTGATTCTAATCAATTTCCAACAATGTTGTCAATACCTTTTCATTATTATAAAAAGTTATATTTCCAGGTTTTCGTAATCATATTTGTTGGCTTCTAAAGTTGTAAAACACCATTTGTAAAACATATCTTGCAAACTGGATCAAAAACTATTAATTTAATTTTAAAGAATTATATTCCATCTTCCTTAGAAACTAATCAAGACAAAAGACATTATCTACATTTGTTGCTGACCAGAAAGCTCTTATGGATTTTTTTTTTATAAAAATGAACTTGTGAATTATGTTTTTGATGATTAAATAGGATACATTACAGAAACAAGAATAATACAATGTAACTTTAGCAAGAAAGAGAGGTCAAAATATGTACTTACAACTGCTGTGAATATCAGAAGGCATGTCTTTATTCTTTTTTCTCTATTTTTCTTTTCTTGCACTTTTTTCTTTTTCTTTGATTTCTTTTTCCTTTCTTAGTTTGTGTTATGTTTTATCTTCTTGTTTAACAGTCTCAATGAAATAATTTAATTAAACTGAACAAGATCAAGAAGAAATTAAAGTTTAATTTAAAATTCATGAAATGGACAAACATATTTATAACACCATAATTTCATATTTTTCACACTTGTGGCAGAAGAATTTTTTTATCATATTTCTGCAATTATTGAAGATCAGATATTTGAGATAGTAAAAAACAGCCCATAGAAGTACAATGTATAATTACAGAAGCTAGAGCTTCAGTCATCATAATTTATATTATATTCTTGATAAGGCCTAATAGATTTCTAATTGCTACCTATATCCAAAGTTATAGCCAGCAACTCTTTCAAACTTGAATCTTTCTTTGGTCTCTAAAACATTATTACAAAAGAGGACCCAGTGTTCATTTTTGTTCATTAACCTAATGTTATGATTTTTCCATTTAAATAACTCATGATTGTTTCTGCTGAACCTGGAAACTTCAGGTGAGTAGCAAAGTAAATTGATCAAGATAACATACTGAAGTAGACAACTAAATGACTATATCAATTTTGATAAATCATAGACAAATTGTTGTCATTGTTGTACTCAATTACAGCACCTAAAGAAATTGAAATAACCAAACAAAACAGTCTGAATGTTTTATAGGGAATACATATATAAATGTAAAAAAGCTAAACATTGATATTGATAATGGTATGAAAACTACCTATAAATTTTCTGTTTATATTAGAACCTGGATCATGCACTGGAGAGAGAGAAAAAAGAGAAAGAAGCTAGGTGTTTGCAGCAAACAGTTAAAGAAGAAATTTACTGTCTCCAATCACATGGTTTTAAAGATTATTAAATAATTGCATAAAAATAAGATTATTAATAACCTGTTAGTCTTTACAGATAGATGGATAGATAGATAGATAGATAGATAGATAGATAGATAGATAGATAGATAGATAGATAGATAGATAGATA
>JANHJO010007090.1:566560-589265 GCA_032468235.1 Pseudoxyrhopus heterurus | reverse complement strand
TAGAATAGAATAGAATAGAATAGAATAGAATAGAATAGAATAGAATAGAATAGAATAGAATAGAGCTGGAAGGGACTTTGGAGGTCTTCTAGTCCAGCCCCCTGCTCAAGCAGGAGAACCTATACTCTTTCAGATAAGTGACTGTCTAGTCTCTTCTTAAAAACTTCCAGTGATGGAGTGCCCACGATTTCTGAATGCAAGCTGTTCCACTGGTTAATTGTCCTCACTGTTAGTAAGTTTCTCCTTAATTCCAGGTTGCTTTTCTCTTTGATTAATTTCCAACCATTGTTTCTTGTCCTGCCCTCTGGTGCTTTGGAGAATAATTTGACCCTTTCTTTGTGACCACCCCTCAAATACTGAAATATTGCTATCATAACTTCTTTTCCTTAGATTAGCCAAACCCAAATCATGCAGCCATTCTTCATATGTTTTAGTCTCCAGGCCTTTGATCATCTTAGTTGCTCTTCTCTGAACTTCTTCTCCTTTGTTGACATTTTTCCTGTTTTTTTTAAACATTCACAGTAAATACAGATATTTAATTAAAAGAAGGATTGTGATTTTCCCTATCCTTAGATATCTTCCATGCAATGTAAAACCTTTCCACATCATTGTTTTAAGATCTTTCATGATTATTCTGAGTTGGATCTCCATTGATATCCATTGGCCCCAATGAGCCATGGGATATAAATGGAGGGTAGAGAGAAGAGAAGGGTCCCAAGTGACAGAATTTTCATCTGGGCTACTACTCCATTTGATATTGATACAAGAAAGTTTATGTTGTACAGTTTGTGCATTCTTACAGCCACTTTGCCTCATGCCACTTTGCCTCATGCCTGCTATTCTGATATACAGCTTGTAATAAGGTGGAGTTTCTGAAAGGTGTCATAATAGGCTGCTCCAATTAACATGTTTGGTAGCACACAACCAACTAAGTTCTGTGACTGCAGCTGACAGCCCTTTGAGATCCTATCAAATAAATAAAATTATCTCATACGGGGTTGTTTCAAACATTGTCCTACTAGGTGGCCAATTTCAAAGTCTCAAAAATTTGAAATGAACGGAATAGATAGATGTGGGGGAGAGATTTCTTTTGCAATGTAAACTTGTATTAACTGTTTAAGTCATAAGACTATTTTATGCTACTTAAAATATAATCAATAAAACTTGTTTTGAATGATAATTCTTTTAACACTAAGATTCCTAGTCCTGTTTTAATCAGTTTTCTGTACCTGGCACCTTGCAGGTGTCAGGGGAATGGCGGACAGATTTAATGCAAAAGCATAATTTCTGTTGGCATGTTGGATGAAAGGTTAACTAGTTACTCTCAATTGTCTTGCATCTTACAGATGATAGATTTCCTGGCAGCTTTCTAATTGGTGGAAGATAATCATTGTGGCAAGGATAAATGTTAGTGCTTATATTAAATCCAATAAAACAAATAGTCTAACTTGGAATTATGGCAGAGTCAAAGTTCCTTGCCATGAGCTTGGCACCCTGATTAGAAGGACACATTTTCAAAGAGTTGCCTCTGTAAAATCATTTTCAAAACCCAACCAAAGTTATTTCAAGGCTCAGAGATGTAATTAGCAGTTGATTGCAGGTATCTGGAGTTGGGGGGGGGGGGGTTCCAAGGAAGAAGAAGCTTAATTCCAGAAGCTCAATATTCCTCAAACTTCGTCCAGCATCAGTACAGGCCCTGGTAAGTAGTTTCAGAATTACCAATAAAGGAGAATATTTATAGCTCAGGGTTGAAATGTGGGGTCCTTGGTGCTCTCTGAGTTTGCTTGTTTTCTTTCAGATGTTTCATTACCCTAACAAGGTAACATTATCAATGCTAGTAAGGAGTGTTGTTTGCTGTCAGTTTATATTCTGGTGTCTTGCCTGTCTGTGTGGGTGGGTGCGGTCTTAAGGATTCTTTGGTTGGGCTGTTTACTAATGGCCCAACCAAAGGATATTGCTTACTTTATTGTTGGTCTGAAGTTGACCTTGGAGTTCTTGCTGCTAAAGCACTCTATTTTGTTATGCCTTCTCAGTGATGATATCCTTGAACATGCTTTGCTATACATACACCTGTATAAGGTGACGCAGTGGCTCAATGATTAAGAAGCTGACCTTGTTGGCTGGAAAGCTGGCAGCTCAGGTTTCAGACCCGAGCACCATGCAACGGGGTGAGCTCCTGTCCTCACTTCAGCTCCTGCCAACCTAGAAGTTCAAAAGCACGCAAATGCAAGTAGATAAATAGGTACCACTTTGATGGGAAGGTAACATCACTCCATGATGTCATTTTGTTCACATGATCACAGAAATGTCTTCGGACAATACTGGCTCAATGGCCTTGAAATGAAGATGAGCACCATCCCCTATATTTGGTAATAATTAGCGGAATAACATTTGGAGTGGTCTCCTTTACCTTTTTTTTAACTTAAACTGTATAAAATTATTAAAATATTTTATTCAGCTTTATAACAATTTCGGGAATTTTATTTTATTTATTAAATGTATTTTCTGCCCATCTCATTTTGAAACAAATGGAATTATACTACCCCAACTGTTTTCATTGTACACGAATTCCACAGATTTGCTAATAAAACTCCAATTACAGAAAACTATTGTTGATTGCACCAATCCAGAACATTAGATTTGAAATTACACTAGAGAAGAAAGTCTTCCACCAAATAATAGCAAGTAAATTCAACTGTCTTTAGAGACCTGATCGACTCAGCATCTGAAGTAAATCACTCAGAGGGTTGTGGAAAGCATTTGAGCATTTCTCAATACATAGCTGTTTTCAGGGCTTTGGAGAGAGGTGCTTTGTACATATTAATATACTTTGCATGTAATGTACCTCTTTTGAATCTAATGCCTACAATAGAGAGCAGAGGATACAACTGTTTTTATCAATTTTACATGGAAAGTTAGCAACTGGCCTCCCCTGGTATTTCTTTTAGGGCTGATACTATTTAACATTTATAAAAGGTTACAAATCACATTTGATGAAAATCAAGGTACAGTGTAAAGAGAGTTCCACAATTATCCTGAGAAGCAAGCTACTAATTATTTCTTTTCCTATTGAATTTGCTTTCCTCACTTCCTTTCCCCCCCCAATAAAAACCTTTTGAGGTTAACTGAAAGACAATGATAGGCTGTAAATCTCCCAATGAATCATTGTTTCAAACTTGTCCCAAAGGTGCTTTTTCATAAGGCAACTGGACTTTGTTTTTCTCTGAAGACGTTTTGCTTCTCATTGAAGAAGCTTCTTGGATGAGAAGCAAAACGACTGCAAGGAAAAACGAAGTCCAGACGCTTTTTGAAAAAGCACCTTTGGGACAACCATGACCTGGATGATGGAGAATCTCCATACACTCCATACACTCTTGTTTCAAGCTTGATTTATAGTAGTATCAAGACCAAAAAAAATGCACACCATCTTTATATGAGATAGCTTTTCCCAGAAAATGTGTATTTGAGCAAAAAATATAGGACCATGACAAATGAGAAGAGAAGAGCACCTAAAGCTGGTTTTAAATTGGAAGGCCAGTTCATATAGAACATTCTAAATAAAACGCCCAACATTCAATAAAATATGTCCTGGGGCTAAAGAGTCTGGACAATTTATTGTGTATTCAAAAACTAAAGATTTTTCTCTCTCTGAGTTTTTAAGATTTCTACATCACAACAACCGAGGTTACAATGCCATGTAAACTTAATGTGGCATCCTCCAATGTGTTTTGGATTGTAATCAATCATAGTGATAAAATTTGACAAGCTCCTGATATTCCTAATGCATGAAACTGATTGCAATTGCAGCTTTGACAAGAACAAACCAATCAGCATCATAAAACAAACATGGGTGGGGAAGTGGAGCTTCTTTTTCTTTCAGGGGCACCACTACCCTTTATTGTTCCAGGAGCAATGACTTATCAATGGGCACATTAAAATCACTACAAGTGGTTGGAGCCATTTCGTCCAGCTTCATGCTCCCTTAAAGTATCCCCATCAGTTGATTGTTCCTTTAATGATATTAAGTCCAATGAAACTCATCACAATAATTATCTACTGTTTACTAGTTTTACCGCTAGGAAGATTTATTATAATGTTCAATCAAAATCTGCCTTCCTACAGCTTAAGTCCAATGTCCTATGGCTTGGGATGCCCAAATAGGTCAAAGTCTTCCTATGGAAATCCTTCCAGTATTTAAAGATTGCTACTCTATTGCCCCTGAAGGCTTTTCTCAAAACTTAATAGATTTAGAGGTCTCAATCTCTGCTTGGTAGTGTTTTATTGGCTCTACTTATAATGCAATAAACTGGTACACTCTAAATATGAGAAAAGTGGGAAATGTACACCATGCTCCCCATTCTTGGCATCCTCCAATATTTTGGGTTTCTACTTAAAAAATCCCTAGCAAAATTCTCTATGTTGTAATTTACACATATCTGTGGTGCACCAGGCTTGAGAAAGGTTGTTTTTTAAAACTAAATCTTTTCAGAATATAGATAACCAATAAATGGCAGTAGAAAGAGTTGTTTTATTCTTATTATCTCTTTCCTGCCACCTTAGTAAACCTATGGTGGCACAGTGGTTAGAATGCAGTATTGCAGGCTAATTCTGCCAACTGCCAGCAGTTCAATCCTGATCAGCTGAAGATTGACTCAGCCTTCCATCCTTCCGAGGTCAGTAAAATGAGGAGCTAGAGTGTGTTGGGGGCAATATGCTGACTCTGTAAACCACTTAGAGAGGGCTGTATAGCACTGTGAAGCGGTATATAAGTCTAAGTGCTATTGCTATTATAATTCTGTGTTTTTGCAAATTTGGTAACCCTATTAAAGAATCATATGCATGTAATCATATGCATGCAATAAATAATACATGCATGTAATCACTGATCTTTCTCTATAGAACAAGTATAGATGCAGACTACAACTACGGCACAGAACAGCAATCTTGGTGGGTTGCCATTTCAGTCGTTATATTTCTCTTTCTCTCCCTTTAAGTGCAGTAACCACATGCACAGTTGCCTAGAAATGTAGCTTTAAAAATAAAGATTATGTGGTGTAACAAGTCAGAAAGGGAGAATAATAGCATTTGGCTTCCAGCCGACAACAGCTGTAGGAAATAAAGCTCAAGTGGAGTAGATAAGGGGGTGGGAGATAAGACACCTGGTGAGCGGAAAAAGAAGCTTAAACTATATCAAAGGCAATGGATGTTTGAAAAGGAGGGTGAGATGAAATGATTGCTGAATGCAATGAAAAAGAAGACAAAAACTGGTATCAGTAATAAGAAAATTCGAGGACTGGTCAGTAACAGAGAGGCAGTTTCAATCCAGAGTATCCTCCCTCATGATGAGTCTGGGCTCACCAGGATAAGGTGGTATATGATTATCCCATTGAAATAATTGCCAGTCCTTCAAATCAGAATTGTGGTCAGTAATTCACTTCTGTGGTGCAGATATTTTACAGCCTTTTGAAGGCAGTATCTTTGCCATTGTGAACTGCCAGCTTGATTCTAGAATAGTACTTTGTATTTTTGTGTATCTTCAGAGGCTGCAGGTTTTCTTTAATGCTCTCTTACTCTTATATTTTTAATAACTTCTAACAAACATGAAGCTACAAGTCTAAGCACCCTTCCTATCTTGTTTGATGGATATCACTGGTGAATATATCGTGAAAATCTTAAAAACTAAATGGGTTGGTGGGTTTGGAAAATTATGGAAAATCTTTCAAATAACTATCGGGCCATGGCCTGTTCGGAATTGGGTCGCACAAGCGATTTGTGCCAGCAGTGGGCTGGTGCATACATGCAGCTCAATTTGCATGCTGGTGTAGTAGATACAAGAAACTTAAAATATGCATATTTTGTAGAACAGCAATTTTATCTGCCTCTTACTGATTGTTACTACTACATTAATATTTGAGAGGACGGTTTCCTTTTCCAGAAGTGGCTGCAAATGGCTTTGTAAGTTGTGTTTGTACAGATGTCAAATACAGGAGCACTCTCAAGATCATATGAAAACCATTCTTCAGGGAACTATAATTATAAACATCCATTTAAACTGGCCAGTTACTGCCCTTCTTATGTGGATCAATTTCAGCCTGAAATAAATACTTAGGAAAAAGTCTCCCCAGCCTCATTACTCCCCACCCCTCCCTGTCCAAATAACCATTGTTGGTCTCACAAGATCTTGCCATTTTGGCTTCAAAGAGTTTGGCATTAGCTAGACTTTTATTCTGCTTCTTTCTGAACCAAGTTTTGGAGCAATTAATCAATATTTCATAATCACTGCTACACTGAAAAGAGTGATTTCTTAAGAAATTTTAGTATTTGGGGATGATAGTGTAATTTGTTCCCAGTAAATATAGCAGACAACTCAGAAAAGAGCCTACATTTGACTCCTTAATGAATGTAAGCAGCTAAGTGAATAATCGGGAGTTGAAGAGCATCTAGCTGTGGCATCTGTCATCTCACTAATCATCAGAGTTGATTTGGGTGAACTGGCTGCCTATATGGGGGATCCCCTTCCTCACTCAGCTTTCCATGTCCTTCTCAAAGCTGTGGCTCCATGGAGGAGAAAGACTCTTCCCAATAGGAGTGCATCATTCTTTGTGAGGGATTCCGAGTCTGCCTTCCCTTGCTAGAACCTCCAAATAACCTAGAATCAGTAAAAGCTTCTGGATTGTGTTAATCATGACCTTTCAGGAAGGTGTCAGGCACTTTGACCAGCATAACACCCTTTCCTTAGCTATAAGACAGTTTATTTAGCAATTGTACTTACACACACACACACACACACACACACAGAGTGTGGTCTTCATAACAGCAGTGATACTTAATGTTTATCTCCATACAATGTAGGTAATCAACATAATTATGCCAAATGCCTGTTTTTATTTCTTCAGAAAACCATTGGATGCTATCACTGTTAAGACTATTGAACAGCCACTCATATGGGACTGCCCCATGTATGCCCCAATGCAATGACTCTTAAGCTATTCTTCTGCTTTGAAGCCCTTCATCCACTCTGGGACCAATTACTTACATTTACTTAAAATGTTGACACGCCTCTATCTTGAGTGTTTTCCAAAACAGAAGTATAAGGAGACAGTAACAGGAGAATGACTCAGCGAGAAGTTCCATTTCTTCCTTAAGGGTATGAGTTGGCAAAGTTTCCTGGATTTAGTAATACTTATCTTAAGAACATTGCAAAATTCCCACCATTCTCACCAAGCTATTGAATGAACACTCACTGAAGGAGAGATCAGAGGTAGGGAGATGAATAATGAGCACATCCCAGTAGATGAGCAATTAGGCTAGAATAAGAGAGTCTCACCAAGGAACCGGTGGCTCACTGGCTAAGATGCTGAGCTTGTTGATCAGAAAGGTCGGCAGTTTGGAGGTTTGAATCCCTAGCACCACGTAACGGAGTGAGCTCTCGTTACTTGTCCCAGCTTCTGCCAACCTAGCAGTTCGAAAGCATGTAAAAATACAAGTAGAAAAATACCTTGGTGGGAAGGTAACAGCATTCCATGCGCCTTTGGCTTTTAGTCATGCCAACCACATGACCACGGAGACGTCTTCGGACAGCGCTAGCTCTTCGGCTTTGAAACAGAGATGAGCACCGCCCCCTAGAGTCAGGAATGACTAGCATGTATGTGCTAGGGGAACCTTTACCTTTACCTTTAAGAGAGCCTCAACATTTTTCTGTGAAAGCTTTTGAACTTGATTTGCCTGAACTTCAGCTCAGCTTACAGGAGCATGAATGCCATAATGGAAAGGCACAAAAATACTAGGCAACCCCAGGGTATTAACCACCCCCTCAAGGTTGACTTACCCAGGAGAAATGGATTCATCATCAGGCATGCTGATTTTGTTGTTTATTAGCTTTATTGATAGACCATTGCAATCCAGCTGACACCCCAGACTAATTTAGCTAATATGGATGCTTATTAACTTTAAAATAGGACCAGTCAACATCACATATCAGAAGAGCTTACATTGCAACTATCCTTTGAGAATAATCAGAAAACAGTTTGGAGTAATCCCAGAAGAGTTGTCATAAATTTCCTGCTTCTGACTTGATCACTTTTTTGCTAAAGCTTTTCAAACTGTCATTGAACTTTCTACATAGAAGTGGGGCTGGTAAGCTTAAATTTATGTATAGAGAATTATGTCTCTGTATGACAAAATTACAGATTTTACAGTATTTCATTCTTCAATAGTTCATGACATACGTAATCCCCTTTCTACATATTCAAAGATTATGTCTGGTTTTCTTTGCTATGTTCATGTTGTCAAAGTAACAAAAGTAAGTCTGTGACCTAAAAAACGTTTCTGCTTTTAAGGTGAAATTTTCTTCACTTTTTATTTGACTAATTTTAGAAGACTCTAAATAGATTCTTTTTGCAATATTAACAAGATTGTGACTAAGTGGCCAAAGGAAGCAAAACACAATACTGACAAATTAGTTTTTCTTTTTTTCTTTCAAATAGTGGCAATATCATTCACAGTTCTTTGCTGAAAATTAATGGTACTGAAGAGTATTCAACTTTTACTAAGATGAAAACTTTGTCTTTTAGCACTAGCGTATTTTCATTCCCATCACAAATGGAAAGTATATTTAGGATTTTGAAATCAAGGGAATTGAAACCAATTATTTTTACTATTAAAACGGATTGAGAAATATATGCTTAGTCTCCTTAGGTGCACTTCAAAATAGCCATATTTATTAAAATTATATCTTTATGAAATCCTTTAATCATTATCATGCTCCTTTAATCATTAATTATGCCAGCATATTTCACAGAATCATTTTCCCCAAAGTGTTTATTTCACCATGAAATAATTTTCTTAAATTTAGAAAATGGCATCATTGGAAAGGTTTTCGTCTTGGAAATCATCAAGATTAAGTTTAACAGGTTATTTAATACACAAACCTTCAAAACTCATCCAGCTGTTTGTCATTTTAGGAGATTTTCCATAAGGCTTGTAAAAAGAAGAAACCAAAAAGATTGCTCAATCAGGCAGTTAGCATTCCTGTATCTTCATCAAATAAAAGGTAATTATATTGGATTAGTGATAATAAATAAGTTGTTAAATCTTTAAAGCAAATGGCAAACCAAGATTTAGATCTAGGTTTTAAGGACCATGAAGTTAAATAGTAAGAGCTATTTGTAGTAAGAGTTACCACAATTACATTATTTTTCAAACAGTGATATAAAGTAGATCATGAACAATCTTTACAGCAGAATGAATTCAAATGCTCAAAACTCCATGAAATTCTATTGGAATCTTCTCTAACATTGATTTCTTCAAAAATATCTTCTAACTCAAACTCTGCTAACTCTATAGAAAAAAATATATATTTTTCATTCATGGAGGCAACAGAATAGGAATTTCTATTTCTAACAGCCACAGCCCGCAAATATCTCAATATCAGGTTTGATTTTTTTTTTACTATTTACAGAGCATTATATTCCATCTTGAAGCAGCCACAGCAAAGCATTTTGCAATTTGCAAAATTTTGCAATTAGAGTTTATTGTCACTTATTGTGGTTGAAAAAGAAATGCAATATAATTTAATATTGTAACACATCACTACTAATTAATTGTATTTTCCCGCAGGATACGTCAGAGCTAAGTTGTTTTAGAGGATGAATTTGCGGTCCAATTATGTTAGCACTGAAGGATTATTTATTTATTTATTTATTATTAAATGTATGGGCCACCCATCTTGTCCAGAGATGATTCTAAAAAAAGAGAGAGTCTATACAAAATAAGAACTAATTTCTTGATATTGTGTTTTTATGTTCTCTATAAAAAGGGCATAATTTATGATAAAAAACTGAAATATTTCTTGAACTAGTTTAGTGTTTGTACATGGAACAAAGCCAGTATACTAAACAATTAAATCATCTAAAATATGTTCAGGCACTTCTTTCCAACTCTTATGTCCAATCAAAAATATAATGAACTGTAACAATGAATAAATGATCACATTATACCAATCATGTTTTATTAGTTCCACCAATATTGTTTTGGGTCATTCAGTGGAATACTAAAGTGTGCACATGCACACACACACACACACACACACACAAATGAAACAGTGAGTACTGCTTCTAATGGGGTACAAGGTCCATCAGTTTTAATATCCTGAAAATGTTCTTCTCTGCATGCAACCAATTTTACTGTATTCAGGGCATTCTAAACTAATAGCAATGAAAGTCAAATGGCTGTAGGTTTTGGGGACTAGATCTTAAATTATATTATAGTCGTCTTGAGGAGATCTCTGAAAACCTAGAGCACTGAAATTAATTCAAATGCAATATGCAAGCTTATTATTTTGGTACATGATAAGCATAAAGATAGGCCTGCCTCCTAATGACAATCTACGCCAAAGTGATCAGATTAATTAAGAATATTAAAATTGGATGTTAAAAATCCATACCCATCTCATTATTTATTTTAGAAGGCAATGTTAAAATATTTAGTATTTTACTGATTTCGAGCACAATTTATACTGATATTTATGTGGACTGATTCCTAGTGTTGGCATTATATTGAATTATATAATGGTTGACGGAAGGAAGAAAACTGTAGCTTACAGTTTTAGAAGGCAAGCACTATCCTCTATTTCTTAATAAAATGATTTTAACTTTTAGTTTTACAAACAGCTGCAGTTAGTGGCAGCAGGACTTTTTGAAGTGAAGGTGAAAGAAAAAAGGCTTAACCCTGGCCCAACTCATATCATCACCAAACTCTCCATTTATAAATAGGTGTAGTTCTCCTGAAAATTCATCTCCCTATTGTTTTTTTTCCCCTACAATGTGCCACAATATGGAAATGGTGGAAGGGAGGAAAAAAAGCTTGGAGGACAAGTTGCAAGGTCAAAGGTTAGGGTTTCTCACCTTCTCCCTTTCAACATATTAAATGCAGAGAAGATTGTCCTAGAGAGGTCAAGTGGCAGGAGTAGCATCTCCAAAATGTTTATTTGATACATTTTTAAAAGGGAAGTGGCTTTCAAGTCTCAGACATCACATTTATTTCTAAGACTATGTCTGGGTTTTATAAATATTACTGCAAAATAAAGATGGTGACAGGCCATGGTCCGGTAGTTTGTTCAACAGTGTGGTTCAATGCTCGGAAAAAAGAAAAACAGGCGGCAAGCTTAAAGAGAACACTTTGGAGTGGTACAATGTGGATAGGATTACCACCATCAATTTGTTTTCTGTTCGATAGATATTTTGGATTATAAAGTCATATATTGGCTCTACAGGCATATTGCTGTGTACTGTGAAGTATTTCACAACTGCACTGAATCCATTATTTTACCCATACCCCCAAAAAGGAGATAAAAGAAATGATTAAATGAAAAATGAAATGTTTTGACAAATATATTTTTGTCATGATGTCCCTAGCTTTCTGAAATATTCGCAAATATCTTTTATATGGTATTTATTTTATTCTGGGAATTGTATAATAATTCTACTCTGTGGCAGCCATTGTCAGAAATGCAGTGACCTATACAGTGATTTGTGTTCTGGACCCATATTTGTTGAGCTTCCCAAGTGGTGGCATGGAGTTGGGTCTAAACAGTAATCAACACTTCATTGCAGGAGCAGATTGTTCCACATGCTTCAAGGAACACAGAGGTGTAGCCCCTTCTCACGAGGCTATCCTTGGACCCAAAAGCATTGGATAACTTTTGTTCCCTCTCCAGGTTTCCCTTTTTAGAGAAAGTTGTGGGAGAGGTGATAGGTATTTAACTTCTGAAAGCCATCAATGAAATAGATTACTTTGAGACTGTTCAGTCAGCGTTCAGGTCCGTTTACCATTTTCTGAAGACATTGATCACCCTTTTGAGGACTGGGGATGGAGATGATGCAACCATCTTGGTCCTCCTGAATTCTTGAGGCATTCATTACCACTGACCATTGTACCTTTCTGGGCCAGTTTCTGGTGGAGGACACCATTGTTTTGTAGCTTATTCATATCTGTCCATCTAATCTTTATCATAATACACTCCTAGTATTAGGAGGGGAAAACTACGTCAACTGAAGTGTTTCATAATATGGTTTACTAAAAGTCTAGTAGATGTATATATTATCTATTAAAATATAGCTATTATATATAGCTAAATTAAGTATATTTTAGCTAAAATATAGCTAAATTAAGTATCACATTGCATAATATATAGATAAGAAACAAACCCATCTCCCAATTAAACACTAAAGCTTTGAAAAGCTTTTACACTCAGTAATAAAAGTATAGATAATAACTATTTTGCTTTGGTTTCCCTATAGTTAAACATAAAAGGAAAAATCAGTTTGGCTTTCCATATTCAAAGAGTTTATTTTTTTCAAACTATAGTCATCATAGCCAGTTATTATATTTTGTGCCAAATAATCATTTCCTATTCCTCCTATATTATAAAATGGGGGAGGGAGAGATGTAAATGTGTCTCACCTGGCATTGTTTTGCAACTCTGGGATAGGGAAAATGATAAGAGAATAGTAGTAACAAAGATAATTAATACCTAATTCATAATATAAACCAAGCAACTTGCAATGCTTGGCTGATATATAAATGTCAGAATTATTGAGTTGGAACGATGCCCATTAATGACAGCACACTATTGATTCCAATTGGGAACTCTTTATTCAATAATCAATCAACCACTACTCAGACCAAGAACCAAGAAAAACTGTGTGTTACAGTCTGTCCCTTTTATAGGGAAATATGCGTGGGTAGAAAGGAAGGATCTAATACATTGTTAGTCCTAATACAGGATATCAGGAAATGAGGGGGAGTATGCACCTGCTTCCACCAGCAACTGTGCCTTCCTGTATACCAGCTGCTTCCAGCAGCAGGTGTCCCTTCCTATATATCCTCCTTTGACAGGTGTTAAAGTAATGTTCACAGTTAATTAATTATTAACAATAAATTAAATATTGTTTTATTCTAAAGTTTGACTTAAAATAGATCTGAACATCCATGCATTTGCTGCATTCAGTTCTGAAAGTCAACTGCCTTTATTTTATAACAAGGGCAACACAAGGAATAACATTCTGTGTTAAAGTATCAAAGGAATTACAAAGGAAAAAGATGTAAAGATATCAATCATTGGATAAAGCAAATGGCAGTAATCAAAATGAGACACAAGGCAAGAAATTAGTGTATATGGTATTGAATAATGAAAAAATCCCCTTAACACATGCTTTCCTTTCTTATCATTTTAATCTTTCAATTTCCTGCATTCACAGCTTATTCCATAGTTTTCTCTTTTTTTTTCTTCTGTTGCATACAAAAGCAGTACATGCATTTCACCTGGATAAGCACATTTACTTCTACCATATGACCTCTGTTAGCTTTTGTGTCTCTTTCCATACCAAGAACAATCCAGATCAGTCATATTATAGTGGCAGTAAATATATTAACTCAGCAACCAATCTGATCTAATGATGAAGGCATTAGGCTAGAAAGTGGGAATCCATGAGCACAAGTCCCACCTTAGCCATGAAAGTCCTCTGGATGACTTTGGGCCACTCACACTCTCTCTCAGCCCAACCCACCTCACAAGATTGCTGTTATGGGGGAATTAGGAGGAGGACTCTGTGTGTGTGTGTGTGTGTGTGTGTGTGTGTGTGTGTGTGTACACATACATATACAGACACATACACACATATACATGTCTGTGTGAACTAATATAGTTAGACTTCAAAACTTAAGAATTCCCAATCAGTAGATAAAGTTATCATTATTGTCCTGACACTTTGAATAACAACTTGGACTGTAATGAATGTTGTATGTTACATTAACTCCACCCAAAGAATTCCAGAAAAAACTCCAGTAAAGCCTCCCTGCATCTTAATTTTCAAGAATGCATTTGGATTCCAGTTTTATGGAAAAGGAAGATGATGGGAAACGGTTGCATCTGGATTTGCTTGACAATAGCATCCTTATTCTGTGCGAAATTTAAAAATAAAGACATTAATGCAGCACAGTGAATCCTTAGTGAAAGAGCTTGGTTTGTAGAACACTCAAACCAGGGATGATAATACCTTTTTATTTTTGTAGCTCACTCAATAATTATATCTAACCAAAAATTACATCTAACAAAGCTTCCAAATGTTCATCCAGAAGATCAAAACACTTCCAAACACGGCATTGCTTTTGAAATAATTATACTGCATGCATCTTTCTGTAAGCTACTTCCAATATCTAAATAGGATAGCCACTTATTTGTATGAAATAAGGCAATATGTCAAAAAAGAAGGCATCCATTTACGGAAAGTATTTAAATAGTAATGCACATTTAGAAATAATTTTTGAATTTAAATTTCATAGTAGGCAAGCCAATTTCCCATCCATACCATTACCCTAATTTGTACACCACTCTCAGTGTAATTCCCCCAAACAATGGGTATGCATCTCCATCCAATTGATTCATTTCTTGTGGCTCCTGGACAGCATCTCCATTCTCCCCTTAATGTTATCAGAAGCTGAGAGCCTTTTGATATAAATAGTGTGCTACTGTTCCTTCTCCTGAAATTAAACCTTTGTGATTTGGAGCTGGAGCTAATAGATGAAATGCAGAGGTGTTGCCACAAATAGCCTCAATTTCTGCTATCTTTTCATGTGGTGTTGGAAGAAAGACGCAACATTATTTGATGATCTTCAGATCTGTTAACAGAAAAACCATAAGTGTCAGGACTATTCCTATCCCTTGACTGTCAAAGTTTAGTGCACAAAAGGCAACTAAACTTTTTTCAGCACCAGTGTTTCATATAAAGGAAGATATCTGGCTATTACAGTTCGGGTCTGGTTCACTAATTGTTGGTCTTTATCAACTGCCTCCTTTGGCCTCTATAACACAAAAATACATATTAAGAGTTGATCAGCAAAGAAACTGGCTTAATTACCCATCTTTAGGCCCATATTCGACAAGCAAGATTTGTCAAAAGTTTCTCTTCTTGGCATGTCTACTAATCTTGCCTCTTACACTAGGAAATATTAATTTAGCCTTTCAAATATTCGTCAAAATTATCAGTCCCATATGAGTCTTTCTTTCGCTGAAAATTCACTGAGAATTCCAGCATTCCCCATGGAGACCTAACCTACTGAAAGCAATGATCACTTTGAAATGCTGATCCAAAATTTTATTTAAAGCTCTGGGTGTCTGCCAAGAATCAGATATAAAGTCTGATAAATTTCCTCTCCACTTTATGAAATAATGTCAAAGGTTGTTAACTTCAGGGGTTTGAAAAGATTTAATAGTAGCAAAACTGTGTTTCAACATCCGATGTGCTGATAAAACGAATCCCATGAATTTCCTTGGGAATTACTGCTTTTTCATCTCTTCATTCTGTTGCCCCTCCTGCTTTAGGTTTATTTATTTGTTTTGCAGTGATGTAAGACTTACCCCTCTGCTCTCTCTTTCTTTTCTTCTTACTTTTTTATCTGTCTTGTTTTAGTCATGCTACTTCAAATATGCAAGCCATTCTTGCATATTTTGGTACAGTATATGACTTATGCAATTTAAATAGATATGCTTGTAGTGCATGCCAATCTTTAATTAGAATAAATTGCACCATTGCCTACTTACTACAAAGAGCCTTGTAATGCAGCAGTTAAGATATGAGGCTAGGATTGGGGAGACCAAAGGTCCAGTCCATCCTCAACCATAAAGTCTCACTGTGAGTGATTGAATATTGGGCCAATCACTCTGTCTCAACCTAATTTGCTCAAATTTATGAGGCTATTTCTGGGGAAAATTGGAGGAGTACTATGGGGCTCCCTGGAGGAAAGGTGGAATAGAAATCGAATAAATAAAGGAATCACTGCTTTCAAAAAAAACCTCAAAGTAAACTATCCTTGGATTTTTTAAAAGGGGGGCGAGGGGAACCCTAGGAAAACATTGTTAAATATTCAGAAGGCATGGAAATGGCACAGAGGTGTGAGAGTTTGCAGATTTAACCAAATGAACTGGATCAAAACGTATTGCTAGTGCAGTCAGTGTTTTGCATTTGCTGAAAAGTTACTGAACTGTGAAGTGGATATATTTAATAAAAGGGGAAAGTCATGAAAGCTATATTTTTCATGAGGTAACTGTCACATCTTATCATAAATTGGCAATATGAAATGTCCATCATATGCTAGATGAACACAGGTGACATTGGTTTACAATGTATCTGGGGGGGAAAGCAGTGCAAACTATGGATTAGAAATTTCACTTCTTTAATACGTGAATTGTGCCCCTCAATAATATAATCAAATGTTATTCTTCAAACAACAAACCATGGACTAGTATTAGACTATTCTAAATAATGAATGTGTTGGAACTAATAGAGTTTTTTTTCATCCTGTGCTCTTCCAATGCCTTGTAACTTCTTGTCTCCCTTTTTCCAAAATAATTGATTTTGCTGTCACACTGACATCTAGTTAATGGGATGTCAATATATTTATGATAAACCATATGGGTTTATGGAGTAGCCATATAAACTAACTCAGGGATTAATGAAGCCCCATAATCAAGTGTGGCAAACTATTTTTTTTAATATTCTGAGTTAGGTATAAACCAATATAGTCACAAAACTAGTTATACTTGGCCAACTCTGCCCAAACTATCTGATATTATGTCATTATCTTTAGCAGAAGTGTGGCATTTGGAAATGTGAATAATACATCAATGAGTCAAATGAAAATATTTGGGGGATATATGTATGCAGATTTTGAGCATAACTTTGCTAGCATGTGAAATGAGTGCGATGGTGCAGTAGTTTGAACATTCCTTGGCATTGCCCTTCTTTGGAATTGGAATGCAAACTGACCTTTTCCAATTTTGTGGCCACTGTTGAGTTTTCCAAATTTGCTGGCATATTCAGTATAGCACTTTTACTGCATCATCTTTTAAGATTTTGAATAGTTCAACTGGAATACTGTCACCTCCACTAGCATCGCTTGTTTGACCATGTCCAGCTTGCCTTGATTCATGGATCTTACATTCCAGGTTCCTATGGAGTATAGATCTTTACAGCATCGGACTTTCCTTTCACCACCAGTTCCATCCACAGCTGAGCGTCCTTTCGGCTTTGACCCAGTCGCTTCATTCTTTCTGGCGCTACTAGTACTAGCCCTCTGCTCTTCCCGAGTAGCATATGGGAGAATTTACTCAAGTCAAATTCTTTATAACTATTTGCATGCTTAGTGTCGATGGTAAAATATTATATTTATCACTAGCTAGAAGGTGTTAGCCTTCCAGAAAATAGATGCTAAATATATGTTGGCATGACATGTTTATTTAAAAAAACTAAAATAAAATCCCTTTTGCTGTCATCCAAAGCTTTTCAAAGGTTATTATTTTGAACTTGACAGCCCAAGAAATGAATCCCCTGGACCTCTTTCAAAGTATACTCCATTTTGATCGATTTTGATTTGGGGGGATTACAGAATTGGAAGTAAATCTAAAATGTGATTTTAGCTATTCATTACAGATATAGTATATTTACTAGACACATGAATGAAACATGTTATATAATAATATCAGCCATTTTTGGATCAATTTGAAAAATATTCCCAGAATCATCTACCAAACCAATGAAGACAGATAAAGCATAGTAAAATTTATGATCCACTGATGACAACATAAAAACATTAATTTGTAAGAAAGTAGGCTGGGGCTGAATTGCTTGAGTATTGAAACTATTCGAGTTCTTATTTGTTTGTTTGTTTAATGATAGCTGCACACTCCAAGATTCACTGGGCAGCTTATCATACCCAACAAGTAACTAAAAAACAATTAAAACACAGAAGACAAGCCAGGCTGCACCAAAGCAACCATGGCAAACTTGATTACTGTTTTAAAAGGAAGCTGTCAAGGAGCACCAGGGCTATAGATTAGAATGGGAAGGGGTTCCAGATTAATTCAAAGGAAAGTTTCTTTTACCCAGTTGTAAACAGTGAGAATTCGTTACAAATAAACAAGGTGAATGATTGTTGGGTTGGATTTACAAGACATTAATTTCAATTGTTTTGGGGAATTCCTATAATGGATCATCATTACTGGAGGAAATGGTAGGAGGAAGGAAGTGAGTCATGCCTGTATTTCTTTATTATTAGATTACGTGTAACGAACCTACTGCTAGGTTGATGGTAGATTGATGGTAATATTGGTCTGCTCTAAATTATCCATATGCAAATATTCATTTTTCCTTTTCAGAAGATGATTTTATTGAAGTTCCAGACTATCTTTCAGCTTGCTCCATTAGAGGTATACTACTGGGGGGAAAATTAAACAAAGGCAGGAACTGTATTGCTAAATAAAAGGAGAAATCATATTAAATAATATTGCTAAATTCTCCTCATAAACCAAAGGACTTCTTTTCTTTTAAATATAAATGTTTGCCTTAAGTTTGAAACCAGAATTATTTCAGCCTTGCGAGAGTTGCAAATAATAAAATAGCAAACGTATTATGGGAAATTGGAAAAGGAAAAAGATGAAGGGTGTAATCAGAGCAACCTGTAGACTCTCAGGATTTGTCAGAAATTCAGTACAAGACATCACTTTGGGATGTCTTCAGTTCTGTTTCTAAAGAGTATATTAAAGTAAGACGCATGAGAAGTTTCAATTTCTGAACTTTATTTGGCAAGAAACTAATTGCACTTCATTTCATTACAAATTCCACTCAGCTGACAAAACTTAGTTGATAGTTAAACTGCAGGGCAAGAGAGGTTTTCCCCTGTACTCAAGACAGTTTAAAACAACTTTGAGTATGTATATTTGTAAATTATGATATGAATTTAGCTTATGTATGCATTATTTTATCTCTATTTTCTTCTTAATTTTAGAGTTGGGGAAGAATTTACAGAGATTGGTGCCATTTTCCCTGTCAGTCAGATTGGCAGCCAGCTTTTGAGGGGAAGGAGTATTAAACCTTTCAGCTTTCATCCTCTGACAGGTTTCTGTATTGAGCAGGTGAGATCCAGAGGTTCTGCCTCCCTCTTTGGCACTCTTCTCCAGGTCATGTCTAACAACAGCAAACTTGGATATGTCCTTGAACCACTAACCTCACGCGTGCGATTTGGCACACGAACCGAAAAAGATTCGACATCACTGCACTAAAGCCTTAGTTAATATAAATACTGCCAAGTCCAGCTCAGATTTACCAACCCCGTATTGTTCTTTGAATAATGTATATATTTTCAGAAGTCAGAGTTGTTTATGTTATTGGTTATTGCTTCCATTCCAGTTTTCTTCTTTTCTTCTTCCCAGAATTGTCTCTGATAATTTGTTAAGGCTGTCTTTATTTTCAGCTCATCTTTCTCCCTTTCTTTCCTATGGAAACTATAATGTATCTTCTCTCCTTATCATCAAAGCTACCTAAAACGAACACAAGGCATACATTTAGGAAGGAAGGATGGTCAGAATGTTACAGCAACAAGGGTTGGGACTAAAAATAAAAAATAAATAAATTTCCATGTATTATAGAATTACACAGATACTAATGGCTTGGAGAAATATACATCATAGGAATTGATCTTTTTGATTCATTCATGCAATTTACCACAGTTGTATTGAGAATATTTTTGTACAAATCATTTCCGCCTAAAAACATGAAATTAATATTTCACAAAGCTGTGGGCTACTTTGTTGACCACATCTGATCTATGTCCCCAGACCTGCTCTAAATGTTTGGGACTTCGTCTCTTGGAACTTGTGACAACATGACCTGAATTATAGAGCTGTAGTTTCAACTTACCTGGAGATCATTGAGTATGTGCATGATGATCTGAGTAGTTAATGTTGTAACATCCAACTTCACATGACCCTACCACAAAGTATCTGGATTGATTTCAGAGTGTCCATGTAAGACAGGGTTGTCCAAAGAGTGTGGTCTGAATATTGTACATAAAAAACAGGTGGAGCTTCAATTGCTCCATCATGGCTACCATATTGACTTTCCTCACCATATTGTGGACCCATTGCTTACTGGAATCCTTCCTAGGATGGCAGTGATAGAATAAAGCCAAAATGGTTGAAATGGAATCTAACAATATACCTTTTCAATTCAAATATATCCACACATAAATACACATCACAGACATACATGTTTGTGTGTTGATACATATACTCTTTTCTTGGTCTTGTTGATTATTTTTAAACATATATAGAGCTAATCCAAACATCACCTTTTACAAGCCAGCACAATTTCATTCAATAGATTGTAAATTAGGATGAGAAACGGCATTTTCTAAGATCAGTTTGGACCAGTATCAATGAATCCACTTCTGTGCTTTAAATTACATAAAGTATTATTTTAAATTCTTGTCCAAAATTCTCTAATCAGTTTCAGACTGCAATGCAACATATTGTTATTGACTTCCCTGTGTGCCAGATTCTTCCTGTAACTTAACTTCACAATAGAGATCTCTGAAGAAATTCTTCTTACATAGGTATTTTAATGTGAAACTCTTAAAATCTACATGGAATTACTGGGTGAAATCATCACTGGTATGGAATTAAGTATAGAATTAATACGCTACTGATACCAAGTAATACATTTCTACTCTGGACCAAGCAATATCATTGAGGTTCTTTTCCAGTGTCTGGAAGCTATGGGCTTCTGGATGGAGAAGAACGTACTTTGGTTTAATCCAAACAAGACCAGATGGCTGTGGTTTTGGAGTCCCCTGATTCTGAAACTCTCCATACATAGTTTTGGACTGAGCAGAACCCTTCCAGACAGAACTGGTGTGCAATTTGGACACTCGGCTCTTGGTAGAAGAGCAGGTGGCAACTGTAGTCAAGAGGGCCTTTTACAGATTCATTTTGTATGCCAAATGCATCATTTTCTGGATCAGGAGACACCCTACTCACAGTCATTCATACTTTGATCACCTCCCATTTGGACTATCACAATGCACAATACATCAGGGCTGCCCTTAAGAACTATCCAGAAGCTGTAATTGATCCAGAATGTGGTGGCATGGACTATTATAGATATATGCACCACAGTACCCTAAATAACACAACTACTTTGGGAGCTACACTGGCTTCTATAGGCTTCAAGTGCAATTCAAGAGGCTAATCATTTCCAAAAATTCTTCATTGCACAGGTGGGGTTACTTGCAGTATCATATGTCTCCAATTTCTCTACTTGTCCCATAAGATCCAACAGTTGGGTAAGATTCAAATTCTATATAACAAACAGTATCATTTAGTGGGACTTCAGAGCCATGCCTTGTCTGTTGTAATACCTGACCTATGGAACATCTGCCCCACAATCCTCCCAAGATCCAAATGGCCCTGTTAGGCCTTGAAAATTTGGTTTTTTATGCAGGAATTGGGCCAGAATGTTGGATGAATCCATCCTAAAATGATTTTTATATACATGACTTTGTATTATGGTTGCCTTTGTTACAGGGTTATCTGACCATTGATTTCTTGTTTTGATGTTTTGAAACATATATTAGACCCAGAAGGTCAATGAGCCCTTAGGCATCCAATCTCAATTCACATAGACATTGAAAATAAACTCTCTAATCCATGTTGCTCAGAATTTACTAGTAATGAAGGTGGCTGTTTAAGCACCATAAAAGCAGAATTACAGTTCCAATTCCACTGAGTAATATATCAGTTATTTTTTTTAACTGTGTGCCAATTCTGGGTTATTATCTAAAGCCACTCCATATAGTGCTGTTTGGGACTGTAGCATGTGTGCATGCTGCAGGGGAGCTAATTGTATACGTTCAGATAGGTAGTTAATTGGAGCATGCCACTTAAGGGAAAAAAAGAGAACTTTTTTTAAAAAGTGAGAGGGCGATTACATAAAAGGGAAAAAAATTAGAAGCAATCACTTTGAAGCAAAAGACTTCAAAACAGCCATAAAATTCTTCATTAGCTGTCAGGAATCAGTCACTGAAACATTAGGGGTAGATAACCCGCATAATAATTCAGTGATTAAACAATGGAGGAGGTGTCAGTCAACTAGAAATGAATGTTCAATATCTGTGTTCAAATCAGAGGACTGCTGTAATATTGCTGCTCATTAGATTACGATGCACCAGCAAAAAAAAAAATATATATTAACCAGTTGGACATATTCATTCAGGTAATAACAGGAGCCTGCAATTCCCAGCATAATTTTTCCTTATGAGCTGCAGCTGCAGCTTATTCTTTCTTTGCTATTTTTATCCATTGTTCCCATATAATTGTCCACAAAACTTTAACTCATCTATTTGCTGTGGCTGCTGTAAGATAATCAGTTCTGCTTAGCCTCTTGGGCACATCTATTTCTATCTCTTTCCTCACAAGATAAAGAAAAATACATCACCTAATGCCTCATCCACACTGCAGCTGCCATTTGATTATATAGATTTCTGGATGTGTGCTTATGCCGTTCCAACCATTTTAATATGATTTAGAAACAATTCCACAGAAAAAAATACATTATCTATAGATGCATATTATGTCCTATATATATAGCAGTTCCACCCTGATAGAAAAATATGTTTTTTGAACAAATGTTGTGATTCAATCTTTTCTGCGGTGATTATTATATATTCCTTTTTCTAGATTCATAATTTTTTGTGATTTATTCATGGCATCTAGGAAATAATTAGCTTCCAGCTATAAAAGGACATTATGACACTATAAGATTATGTGATTCCCCCCCCCTATAGTTTGGGTCCCAGACTTCAATTGGTTCTC
>JANHJO010007090.1:452930-470566 GCA_032468235.1 Pseudoxyrhopus heterurus | reverse complement strand
CAATCAAGTCTGGAGCGGTTTACTTTGAGTTTGTATTGATTGTTTGCTCATGTATTATTATGGTTGAAGCTGAAGAAATCATTGACAGATAGGACGTTGTAGTGGATAATTTTGTAATTATCCGCTACATGTAATAATGCAGTTAATGTTGCTGGTTTCTGGGCAAGATCTGTTTAATTTGTACATATCTGTACATATTTTAATCTTGTATTTTGTATTTTAAATTTTATGTCATATAGTATGCCTTATTTTAATTGTGATGCTTCTGGCATGAATAAAGAAATTCATTGTCTAGAATCACTATTTCTCTAGTACAAACTCTGCAATACAAGAAAGTGAAGAAGTATTCAAAAAGAAATATATATTCTGGAAATTGGGCATGAATTAACATATAACTTCAGTTTTAAAATGTGTGGTAAGAGCTGTTGTTTATATGAAAAAGAGGTATATCAGGGAAATTTCCATAAAAACATATCCTGGAGAAATTTACTTTGGGAAAATGTGTATTGGGAAGTTGTACAGAGAAGTTCCAAAGAAAAGTGAAAATCAGATGTGGATATTTTATAGATTTCAATTTAAATCAATTAAAATGCATTGGCTTCCTAAGAAGAATAAAATAAACTAATTCTATACTGAATTCTAATTGTAAGCAACAGAAATAAACACCAATAAGTAAAAATTGTGAACATTGTTTCAGTATTAACTCTGCCTACCTTCATTTTTTTTTTAATCCTGCCACTTAAAAACTATAATTGCCATTCTTTGAATCTGGGTCTAGCTCATTTTTATCAGCCAGATGGCGAGATTCCAAAATTCCTAGCCATAAGCAACACAGAATTCATTGCTCTAAACATGCTATGTCTTTTTTTATTATTCTTTGCAGACACTATACACTATATGTCTCTTGTTAATATTTTAAAAATACAAATATGCTGCACACTGTCTTAACTATAGCTTGGTTTGAACCAAATTAATAATGTTTAGAATGATTTCATTAACACCAGAATGCCTCATTTTCAACACTACTTCAGCTTCTTCTTTTACTACACTATTTCACCAAAGGTGCACAGAAGCAAGCTTGAAGGACACAGTCAAAAGACAGCCTGATACAAACAGACCATGTAATGTTTCTGGTACCCCACATGGTGGCAAAAACACTAAAAAATAATGGACTGAGTCAATGTGTTAAGGTTGACACAAATGATGCAGAGTGAAAAAACAGTATAGGTCATTTTCAGCTATGAGAACTTGGGGCTGAGTATCTTTGTTTGTTTTGTTTGTTTGTTTGTGTTTTGTCTGTTATGGAGACCTGGGAGCATGTAATTAGCACTAAGTTATTGGTAGTAGAAAACCAAATGTCAAAAGCAATAGAAGTCTGCAAGCTAGCGTTATTGTGCATCTGTTGTTATAAACACTAGAGACAAGGCTTGTCAAAAACATCAGGTGTGGCAAATACCACATCAATTTTCAAAGGATACATACAAATAGAAAACAATTTCGCAGTAGGAATAGGCACAGGAATGAAACAGAACAGAAGATGAGGAGAAAAGTACATTGGATATATAATCAAGGTCAATGGGTTGGATTCAAATTTTTTTACTACCGGTTCTGTGGGCGTGGCTTGGTGGGCATGGCTATGCAAATGGCCAATCAGAGATGATGTTTGCTGGTTCTCCGATCCAATCAAAATTATTGCTACTGGTTTTCCAGAACTTGTCAGAACTGGCTGAATACCACCTTTGATCAAGGTCCTCATATCATAGATACTTTTGTAGTCAATTATAAACAGCTATAAACTTCAGGCAGTGCCTTGCTAGATCTGAGCACTGGTCCATCTATTTTGGCAATGAGTTTTCACAGTGGTCAAGTACACAAGGAAGCTCACTAGTATCCAAGTAGATGGCCTTCAGAGGCAGTCGGATAGCCATCAGGGCTGATAGTCATTGATCCCTATGACTTACATAAGTTGGTCCAACCCCTTTTTGAAACCAACCAAGCTAGAAGCCAGCACCACATCTCATAGAAGCAAAATCTCACCATTTCTACAATTGCTCCTTTGGGGGGAGGGTCAAAATAAAGTTAAGGTAATGAGATTTCAGAAGCAGGAACCATAATTTTACCAAACGTCTTGCGATTTTATGATGTACCTTAATAGCAATATGGAAAGACTTCCCAAAATCTGAGTCTATTTGCATAATCTCATGAGTCCTATGAACTCTAGGAATTCTCCCCACCCCCAGTTTGCCTCCAGAACCCTTCTTTGATTGTAAATTGGGTTTGTTCTTGGCCCAGATTTTTTCCAGCCAGCAAGGTGACTCACATCCCACTAGGAGAACCAGACCAAATACACTTGTTTTGATGTCCTACACAGCAGCAGAAAACTGAAGTCCAAGAGAGCAAGGTTCTGAAACTTGTTTTGTCCAAAGAAAGAAGCAGTTCTTAAAGCTATACATTAACACCTTCTTAAATGTATTTCGTTTAAAAACAGTATCTTTTTTCTGCATTTCCAATATTAACTTCAGCCATTCCTTTGAATATACTGACAGATGGTTTTCATTTGTGCTTAAATCTCTTTGGTCAGGTTGACCAGCTGTTACTAGCAGCAGTGACAACTAATTCACGAACCATAAACAATTAATTGTGAATGTGAAGATATGTTTGCATGCTCCTAATCATTGGATATCAGAGGACATCTACTATTTCACATGTTCAATCATGCAGACAAATCTCTAATTAACACTGACAATGTGTTAAAGCCCAAACCACATTATTAGGTCCTATTATCAAAGGAGAAGTGTGATTCAGGAATTATGGGAAAGCATCATATTGGAAAAGCTAGAATACATTACCAAGAAAAATCAATGGCTTTGTAATGTTACCTTATTTTTGGGGAAGAAATTAAACAATAAGCAAGTTTAAATGAAACTATGGCTAGCATAAATTTTGCATTAAAAAGGGGGAGCTGCTTTGTAAGGATTCTATTGCAATAGAAGTACTATAGTATGGATGGCGGCAGACAACTCTAAAAGACTGATAGCCATGATTTGAATTACACGACTTGAACTTTACATATTTCAAACTAGCACCCCTATCGTGTTGAAAATTTTCTTCCAAACCTCCTGCCTTGGAGCAGCAATCTTGTTTGGCTGCCATCTTCTCTGGTGGTGTGAAACTTTTTGAACTAAAATGACATGGAACAAATGGAATGTTTTTCTTTAAAATTACACCCAATGCTCAGAAGGGAAGGCTTTCATCCAGCAATTCCAGTCTGCCATATTCAGTTCAAACTCATTTTCTCCAGGTTTTTTCCAGTTCTGCCAGGACATGTTTATCTCAGCACTTTACTTAGGAAATCCTCATTGCCAAGCATTTAGGCCAATTTCAATTAATCAATCTGAGAGCAGCTACAACAGTGGAGAGGGGCAGATCTCCAAGAAAGGGAAATGTACATACCGTTTGATCCCAAATTACTGTAAAGGGAAGGGGGGAAGTAACCAGGAAGACATTTTTTTCAGTTGATACATGGGGAATAATATTGCTCCCTCTCCTCAACCCTTGGTTTTTAGACCCTCAGTTGGATTTGCTTTGGAAGTTATCCCCCAGTACTTGCCAATGTTGCTCTCAGAAGGAAGAAAACAAATTGCTTTGTGAGGAAAAGAGGATAATTTGTTCGGTTGTTTGCTTTGGGAAAAGAGGATGACTGAGCACCTGACTCTTTGATAGCAAGGGTTGTGAACAGAATTGGTTTATCATCTGACATTTGTGCGCTTCAATGCAGTTTATTTGAAAGGTGAGAGAGTGACTGCCTGCAACTGTGAAAGAAAATGGCTTGTCAGAATGATTGCTCAAAACCTATGAAGCCGTTGGTAGCACCCGCCTGTTTAGTTAATTCCCACAAGTGTTATATAGTGAAGCTAAATCTTCAATGTACTGTAGTTACCGTGCTAAGGACACTGAAGTCCATTGCTTAAAGGTATTTAGCTGGGTTGAATTGAAGAAATTTAGAAGGCAATGATGTTCCATAGAAAATCAGTGTACATTAGTTTGGATCAAAATGTGAAAAAGAATTTTATGGCAGAGTATGTTTTGAATGAAGAACTCCGCCAGTTAAACTGGGCATGGAAATCATTTCTAAAACTCCTAGAGTAGTGTTTCCTCAACCTTGGTAACGTAAAGATGTGTGGACTTCAGATCAAAATTCCCTAATCAGAAGCCTTGCAATAAGTTTTGGGAATTCTTGGACTTGAAGTCCATACATCTTAACGTTACTAAGGTTGAAGAAACACTGTTCTAGAGAAATAGTTCCCAACTACGATGCCTCTATTGGATAATAATAATCCCTAACCCATGATAATTGAAAATCCTACCTGGAAATTATATGAGTTGGGAACCAGGGCTTCAGAAAGCCATTCTCAGTTGCTAAAATTAAAACTGAACTAAATGAATTAATAAACTGATGAGTTATAACAGAACTCTTAGTATGTTCCTAGATGGAGCAACACTACTTAATAATAAACAGTGATTCTCATTTTGAAGAGGAGAACTTCCATACTCATAAAGCAACAAGATTATATTTTAAAGACTGCCAGGTTTCTAATAATCATTTATTCCTGCCTTCTATTTTTTTTACCATCAAACATTTCAATTTTGTAGTACCATTTCTCAATTGAAATATTATTCAATTGTCTCAATTGAAATATTACAGTTTTATAAAATGAGTTGTGGTTTCCTTTGCAAGTGGTATATAAATACATAAATGCTACAGCTATTTTAGTCATTATTTCCATTTTAAAAATTGATTTAAGAAAGAAAAACAGGTCTAGTAATAGCTTTAATAACTTTTATTTCATAGAACATTTATGCTTATATGTTATAATCTATCTCTAATTGTAGAAGTTCATCCATACAAATGGACTGATATCAATTTGTATCTCATACATTAATCCTTTTCATATATCTTTGAAATATAATAGTATTTCAATAGAATTAAGCAAAGAAGAAAAGATTTATTTGTATGCTCATGTTCTCTGCATGATCCTTTTTTATTTCTTGCGAAAGATTTTTTCAGGGAATAAAATTTGTTAGCTTTTCCCTTTGGCAACACACCTCTTGATATAGTGAAAGAAGAAAAGAGAATTGCAATTAAGAATTACGATTAATTTGGAAGGTATTATCAAAGTAGCTTTAATTCATGTCTACATGTCTTCAATATCAAGTAGTGTCGGGTCATACTAAATAAAAAGGAACAACTACACTCTTCTAAGCTCTATAAGGTAAGTCTGTTTGTTTATTTTTCACTCGCTCAATGCAGTCTTTACTCACTAGAGAGAAGACTGAGCATTAAAGTGTTATATTAATTGATAGACTCAGTAACCAGAATTCTATTTTTTAGTCAGTCAGGTGTTACACGAAAAAAGGTGTCCCTATGAGTACAATGAGATTGAAAACCTTGACCTTTGGTTCCACTTTACCAGAGCAAGTCACACTACATTGACTTGATGTATGACCGCAGAATAGGATATTAGGAAAAGCAAGGAAATTTTAAAAGAGATAAATAGTACCTCAAACGCTCTCATGTTTAACAACTTGCTTTAAAAAAAAAATCCTTGGAAATCCAGATAAATAAGATGTTTGGATTAATCCATTTCTTTCCTTATTTTTCTTCCATTTATCATTCTGCTGGCTGTTCCTGTGCTTAGAGAAGTTATTGCTGTAAAAAATAAAAAGAATGGTAAACTTCATATAAAAGGCCCTATGCAGTGCATTCTAGGAGTCACATAAAAACTAAACTTTTCCAGGTGTGCAATGTATTATTGGTAGCTTATTACAACGTAGAAAAGTTTATTTGAAAATTTATGTATCCATCTCACCCATATTTTGTAGCCTCCTTTGAAAGCCACCAACTATAGGTTAAACATGTAAACACCCTATGATTATTCAGAATGATTAAATTTACATTAAAATATAATCCTCGACTTCCAATCACAAGTGAGCCCAAAATTTCCGTTGCTAAGTGAGACATTTGTTCAGCGAATTTTCACCATTTGACAACCTTTCTTGCCACAGTTGTTAAGGAAATCGCTGCAGTTATTAAGTTAGGAACACAGTTGTTAAGTGAATCTGGTTCTCCCCATTGATTTTGCTTGTCAGAAAGGTCGCAAAGGGGGGATTATGTGACCCAGGACACTGCAACCATCATAAATATGAACCAGTTGCCAAGTGTCTGAATTCTGAATTTTGATTGCATGACCGTGGGGATGCTGCAATAGTTGTAAGCGTGGAAAAACAGTCATAAGTTCCCTTTTTCAGTGTCATTGTATCTTCAAACGGTCACTAAATGAACTGTTTTAAGTCGAGGACTATCTGTAATTCCTGCTTCAAAAATTGTATTCTTTTAGTAGAAGAAACTAGGGCTGTTACGTAGCCAGTTCAGTTCAACTTATGCAACCCAGTCTTAGTTCTTCCTCTTCCCTTCATAAAGAGGCATAGACCCAGCAGGTTGGGGGTTCAATAGGCATGCTAAAGCTGGAGAAATAAGAGGTGGTGTCACCAGCTGCCTGAGTCAAATAAGGAAGTCAGATGGAAAGAGAACTAGAGTCAGATGGAATGCAGTTAGCTAAGGATGTGAGGAATGCAAGGAAGGACCAGCACTAAACTATTGTGTTATTGAAAGGGAATTTATGGATATTGTTTTCAGATTCAGAATATAATTCAACTTTGCAAGTTCTGTTATTACAGCCATATGTGCTCATTTATTAATGCATGGTTCCATACATTGATAAGCCCTGATTATTAAATATTTAGATAATTCTCATTTTGAAGGGCAAAATATAAAGGCATTTATTTGCAACCATGGGTTTTAACAAAATTCAAATAAAATTGCAACAATCTGTATCAGTTAAATGTATCCTCTCCATAAAATTCTACACTGTTTGTCAACAACTGAATCCATATCTTCCTGGAAGGCTTTGCAAAGAATGGAACTTTTTTGTGATATTTCCATCTATACTAGTGCACAAGAAATAGATTTTTTTCTTCTATGCTGAATTGATTCAGTTGTATTAAACAAAGGAATAATAAATCTAGCTCTGGGTTCCTGATATAATTTGCAATAAAGTAATGGATCGGATCTTCGACCTGTGAATTATCACAAATGCATAAATGTGTGTAATTGGTAATTTTCTATAACCTTTATCCAAGTAGTCTATTGGCTTTGTTTTAAAATTAAGTTCTGTGAAAACTTGTCTCCGGGAGTGAGATAAAAGGCACTGTAAATAAGATGACATTCCTTTTCCTCTTTAAGTTATTGGTACCACTGGGCCAACTTAAACTTGTACACATGCTATATCTTGTCTAAAATAGTTCAAAAATAAATAATACCTCAATCATATGTGGCAATTTAGGGCATTCAACAGATCCTGAACTAGTGAAAATAGTGACAATGAGTTTAGGCTTAAATTCATTCATCCACTACTATTAAATTGTTCATGGGAGCTTTGTCTTACCAAATAAGTGTCGGGCATGAGAATTAATCACCTGTAATATACATTTATTGTTTCCTTTATCTGTATATAAATTTGTGGAAGGCCAATGTACATGGGGTGAAGCTAGAACTGATCTCTTGAATTTGTTCTGCATCATCATTAATTCTTGTAGTTTACTTAAATCTCAAATGGAAACCTCAACTATGTCAACTGTGAGATTGTTTCCCCCTGGAAGATCAAGAGATCTGGCTGCACTAAACAATGTCCTTTGGAATAGACAGACAAGGGAACAAATGATCTCATAGCCACTGTTCTTGAGATGCAATACATTTTTTCATAGTAGTGTTTCAATGAAACGGACACCCTAACACTTGAAAGATAAGATGAATTATTATCTGAACTGTTTGTTAACTAATGCAGATAATACCTCCGAAATACCTCCCAAGAACATTCATACATTTCAGCAGAAGTCTCCAACAGATCAAAGGACATTTTCCTCTCTTGGGATGGTTATGTTGGAGCCAGCCCATAGCATCTCATTGTAATTTATTTCTGTGAATAAATATGGATATGATTCAAATAGTCTGTTTATATGGTAACAATAGGTCACAGCTGAAAAAAATACCTACCATTCTCATGTCAGTGGGCTAGAATATCCCTTCAGAAAACCATTTTTTGTGCCAAATTTTCCATCTGTTGTCTGTGTGAGAAACAATCAGTAGGGAACTTGCCATGTGTTGCAATTTTATTTCTGCCTCTAATCCAGGTTTCCTCCCTCCTCCCCTCTCCCTTCTGTTTATGAAATGGAAGTTCTTTTTCCAAGTAGCACTTGCAACCTGCTACATGCTGACTTGGGAAGTAAGGGGTCTATGGGAAAAATAAGTGCCAGCATAAGCAATTCAGGCCCAGAACAAGCCAAACAAAATTATGTTATCATCAGCACTGCAATGTGCTCTCGGGCTGATGACTGAAATCATAAGTCTTTCAAGAAAATATTCTATTTCTTCAGGTCTCTAGTCACGGCAAATACAGCTTTTCTTATGATAATACAATCTAGTGACCTTAACAAAATTTTTATCACCCAAATTGTTTGACCCAGGTTCATTCCCAGAGGTTTTGAAGGGCTCTTGGTTGGATGGTCATGATGAAATCCACCCCCCCCAAAAAAAAAAGGTCCAGCTCCTCCATAACAGACAAAGAAGGGAACAACAAACAAAGTAACATTGTCATTATATACATTGCAGGAATATCTTAAAAGCTCAGGAGGATTTTCAACCAACACAATATACATACACACCTTAAACCCCAAAAAACACTAAAGCAGAAGCTTGTCCACTCCAAGGATAAAACACCCAGACACAAATAGAGCAACGTGATATATACAGTACCATGCAGTGAGACATGTGCAGATCTGTACATTGGAGAAACAAAACAAACATTTCACAAGCGCATATCACAATATCATAGGAGATCAAACCTATCAGGACAAGATTCAGAGATCCATCTGCATTTGAAAGACAAAGGTCACTTTTTAGAAGACAGCAAAGTCCACATTCTGGACAAAGAGGACCACTGGTTTGAAAGAGGGTTCAAAGGGGCAGTCTATGTTAATATTGAATACCCCCCCCCTTAGCAGAGGGAGAGGGATCTGGCATCACCTATCTCCTGTTACAACTGCACTCCTTTCAGCAGTTCCAAGAAGGTTCCATAACCATTTGCATTATTCAGGTGACCCTGAGGGCACAGATAAATCTCCAAGTGGCTTTAACGACTCTCAGAAAGAGTGCTAATGATTCTCCACCATTCTGTCAGAACTGAAGAAGCTTCTTGGATAAGAAGCAAAATGTCTTCAAGGAAAAACAAAGAAAGTCCAGTTACCTTTTGAAAAAGCACCTTTGGGACAACCATGACCTGGATGACTGAGAATTTCCATTGACATGTGTGTGGGAGAGAAACTTTTCTGGATCTAAGTAATGGCTTCATTTACTGAACTTGCTTAGTCAATGGTTAGCATAATTTCTACTTTTAGATTGTGCCAGTCACTGAATTTAACTCAAGAATTCTACAAGATGTCTCTGTGATTAACATGACTTAAAAGTAGCCACTGCATGAGTCTTAAACAAACCATGTCTGAGTAATTTTGAGTGTATGTAGTTCCTCAACTCATTACTTTAATAGGTATGGGTAAGGTAAGATCAAGATAAACATAATCAAAACATTTGCCTATTTCACAAAATTGCTAGGCTAAATCAGAAGATAAATTAAGCATTTGGAGAACCTCAGAAAGCTATTTCAGGAAACACTGATAAATTCTATGGAATAATTAGAAATGTCTCCACTCTCCAAACTATTCTACTAACAGAAATGCCAGATTAGGACTGGAAAGAACCCAATCAAATTAATACTTACTGTCAACTCTGAAACTGGCCTGACTGAAGCCATATTGGAAGCTTCAGTGTTGCCATAATCGTGCTGAGGGATAGGAATGGGGGAATAAAGATAGCTGGGGGTTTGTAGCCAAAACAAAATAGTTTCCCCTGAAAACCAAGAACATTCTCACAGGTGGCTGAAAAGAGGAGGAGTGAAGTTTCCAAGCAACCAGACAGCACCTTGATTGGACCGATTGTTTGGGAAAGGGGGGAAACTTAATTAGGTGAAAACTGACTCAACCTTTAGAGTCAGTTTTCATCAATCTGTACCAATATGATTTGTCCCATAACCCTGTTCTTTGAGGAACCTGCTTGCCTTGGAGTTCTGTTTGCTATGGACTTATTACTTGGAACCCTGACACTTACTGCATATTGGTCCTGTCACCTTTTTGTGATGGGCTAGAAGCAAGTAGAAGAAGCTTTCCAGAAATAGTTGGTGGTCCGGGCAACCTGGCAATGCAGATATGCCATTGATTACAATATCAAATTAGATATTTGTTATTTATTTGCCAAATTTATAGGGTCACCCATCTCACATAAGATGATTCTGAGCAGCATACAATAAAACAATATTCTTAGACCAGTCTTCAAATTACAGCCTAAGTTAAGAGCTAGTATGAAGGAGAAGGTTGATGCACTGCTTCCTCAGCTTCCTTGATAAAGGACAGTATTAAAACAACAACAACAATGGAATGTATTAAAATAAGAAAAATGTGTTTGCTTGACTACATGAACTACAATGTCATCTGTGATGACCTGAATTATCATATACTAAAATCTGGTTACTGGTATTAACCGCATGGACATTGAAAAATTGACTCATCTTTGGCACAACTCATCATTTTGGGTATGATATGAAAACTTTTTCCTAATATGTTGAAGACAAAGTAAGACTTGGTCACTGTCCTTCCAAATGGGAGACAATAAAGCAAAGCAGGAGATTCAGTATCTACAGACTGGGTGAGGATAGGGTAAAAGTATAAAGATGGAGGCTACAGTCATGCAATCAAAGCTTGTCCCTTTTTTATGTGCTTTGCATGTGTGATGTGGTGGTGAGCCTTCAATACTACAGTCACCTGTCACTATCTTAACTTTTTCAAACCCATCTTCCGAATGCCCCTGATACTGTGGTCTCATTGTTGGTCTTCTTCTTGCCAATATAAAACTGAAAAAACTACCCTCCATGAATCTTTGTATCATGCTTGACTTCAAATGGAAACAAATGAACAAAAAAGGAATAATGGGAGAAGGCATATCGGAAAAGCCAAAAGCCTTTTTCAGAGTTTCGTGAAGTGCCCTGCCTCTCTCTCATCATCAGTAACTGTCTCCTACTCTGTTATTGTTAACATAAGCAGTATAAATAGGAGACTAATCTTTTACCATAAAAATGACACAGAACATAATTAAGCTCTTACCCAGGCAATTTCACTTTAATTTCAAATAAAAATGAGAGGCTTGGCCTGCTAGTAATTCAAATACGTCAAATTTTTCTAATCCACCAGCTTTGCAGACTTTAATCTACCATTTTAAAAACATAGTTGATCACTTCTGCTCTATAGCAAATAGTAATGGTATGAAGTTTATACATTTTGTACAGTTCTTTCTAATTACAGGGTAGGAAGTTTGAATGCTGAGTTGGATTTTTGTTTGAACAGAACAGCAGTCAAACCTTTCTTACTCTTTGTTTGCCTAATAATCTAGACATTTTATTCTATCATAGAAAGACAGTGTAAAACATTACATGCAATCCTTATATTGCATACAGCTCTAGCTGACCTTGACTGATCTCAAACTGCTAAATAGCAACAGATCAGATTAAGACTTTGATGAGAGAACAGCAGGAATTCTCAAGATTGCTTGCTAGACTGAAAAAAAAAAAGAAATATTGGAAGAAGGTTTATCAAGCCATTCCCATATTGTTACCAAATAAACTGCTTATCTATTCACGTAGTCACTAGACAAGACACAGAAATCTGGTTGACCATCAAATGGCACTGAAGAGGTGCCCAAAACTCTGTACCATTCATAGCTTTGCGATTCACATTTGGTACTCTTAATACAACTCTACTCCAAGATCACTTTACATTTACTAGGTCAAGATGAATGGGACATGGGGATCATGATGTCAACATTCTGCAGCACATCTGGATACAGAAAATAAATTTCCATACATACTATATACTTATCCTAAAGGAAGAAAAATAGAAAGAGAACCTACTCTTCTGTCCACTAGTCAAGTAGTTGAAAGGCAGTTGGGAGATGCTGAGAGTTCAGCTTTTCCAATGTCCAGCTCCCATCTTTTAAAGCTGATAGCATCTGTGCTGATTCCCACAGCAAGTTTTCACACTTTGTTCTGGTCTCAGACCTTTCCTTCTTGTTTTGATGTGCCAGTTCCTTTTCAAGAAAAACCATTTATACATCATGCAATCATGATGTATAAATGGTTTCTACATCTCACTATAGAAACTGTTTAGAGTGTATGAAGATATTTCAAATCTATGGTGGAAATGTGAACAGTACGAGGGGACATTTCCTCATGTTCAGTGGACATGCAAAAAAGCTAGAAAATTTGGACTTAAATATATACACTAATTCAAAAGATTGTAAATTGAAACCAGAGATTTTTCTTTTGGTACTAATCAATAAATAGTTAGAAAAAGGTTATAGAACCTTGTCTTTATGCATGATAACTGCAATGAGATTATTATATGCATAAAGGTGGAAAGATTCAACATCAATTACAATGGAGGAATAGATAGTGAAGATATAGAAAATTGTTGAAGTGGCCAAACTGACTTCTTTGATCAGAGAAAAGGCATCATCTAAGTTTATTGTTGACTGGAAATCCATTATAGACTTTTTTGCATGAAACAGAAAAAAAGCAACTTTTGATAAATGGTTCTGATGATTAGAAAAAAAGACTATAGAAAAAATGAAAATTATGCTATAACCATACAGTTAGATGTACAGTAAATGCATATATTTATAACTGCTGTAAACAATTTCTTTATATTTGGAGGGGATGCACTTTTGATTATGTCTTTTTTTCCTTTCTTTTCTTTATTCTGTACATTACTTTCTGTTAGTTTTAATCTTTATTAAAATTGTAATGAAGTGGGAGGAGGAGGAGGAAGAGGAAGATAGATGATAGATAGATAGATAGATAGATAGATAGATAGATAGATAGATAGATAGATAGATAGATAGATAGATAGATGATAGAGGATGGATGGATGGACTTGTTACTTTATCATCTTACTGCTGCCAATTTATTCTTCAGTAGTCTTATTTCATTCTTTCTTTGTTCCATTTTTCCTTTTGGTTTCTGTGTGCCTTTGAGTCAGTCTTGACTCCAGGCAACTGCCTGAACAAGTCCCTGCCATTTTCTTAGCAAGATTTCAGAAATTGCTTCCACTTGCCTTCTTCTTCCTAGGGCTGAGTGAGAATGGCTAACCCAAGGTCACCCAGCTGCTTTTGTGCCTAAAGCCAAACTAGAACTCCTAGTCTCTCAGTTGCTAATCTGGTGCCTTAATCACTACACCAAACTGGCTTTCTCTCTTTCTCTGAATGATACCCTATAAGAAGAATTTGAGATTTAGGGGGTATGTAATAAAAAAAAATCTACAGAAACAGAATAAAGAATAGAGATATAGATAATAAAGGTATATATTTCATATCATTTGGGATTACAGGTTCTCTTGCCCTGCTGTAGATATTACAGATGCTCATTTGAAACTATATAGTCTCAGATCATGAATTGCAATGATATAATTCAAACCACCTCTTCAACATTCCTTGGGCATCCAATACCTCCATTCCCAATTTCATACTCCAGAGTTTCTATATGACACAAAGGACACTACAACAGCAAGAAAAGAAAAAGGTGGCTAGGTAAAACTGATGGGAACATGGCATACATAGCCCCTGGTAAAGTTTGAACTTTATAGATGGAGAAATCCATCACCGTTTCTTTCATGCAACTCTGTTCCATTATTTTTTTTATTAAAATGCAATAATTTTTCCATTGTTCCACCTCACGCCCACCCCCACCTATCTATTCTAAGGGAAAATATTATTGCCCCAGAAACCAACGTTCCAGCATTATTTTTAGAATAAAACAAAAAAACTGTGCTCAGTTGCCTTTTTTAAAACAAAGCAAACAATTTGACTGCATTTTCTCAATAGATGATATTGATTCTAACATAGGTCCAGGTTTCATTCCACCAAGGACAATAACCAGCTGTCCCTACATTCATTTTCACAAACTCCAAAAGGAATTGATTATCATCCAACACTTCTTGGTAGCACCAACTGGATACTGTGAAATCTGGCAGCCGTCTTATGACAGCATCAAAGGGATAAATAGTCTCTCCTTCCAATAAAGCTTTTTAACCTTCCAGAATCAAGTGCAAGTCTTTATTTAACTTTTCCAGAATTATTGTGGCATCTGAGAACCTTAATGGTATAAAGCCCATTCTTTACATGATTTAAGCATGCAAGATATATTTACAAATGAAGACAAATATATGCATCCCAGGATATGTCTTGGATCTTGCAAGATATATTTAATTGGCTTTAGGCAGAAAGAAAGAGGGGGAAAATAACATTGGAATATAGCTGATATACCTACAGCATATTTATTTGTTTACATATTGAGGAAGAACACACACACATAGACAAAACTGAAGTCGTGATTTGTTTTCCCATCTCTCCTTTTTCATTTAAGCAGCACAAATCCTTGCAGAGTTAAATAACTGAAAAACTCTGTGATGAAATACTGGTTTCTTCCTTTTTTATGAATCACATTAAATAGTAACTGTTTTAAAAAAAATAGGTTTGTTTTCTGTTTAGGTGAGACTGATAACACAAATATATTCTTTCTGTCACAGAGCTAGAGGCAGCTCTGCCCTTTCTTATAAATAAAACCTGCCTCCCTCTTATAAATTATATGACAATTAGAACCCAGCTCAACTGAGAGGGTTTGGAGTTCAAACAGCTCTTAGATCTCTCTCAGCTACAAAACATTTCAAAGCAGAAATGTTATATTAGGGATTGAATAAGCTGACGAAAAATACGTTCAGGATATTGGAAAAGCTTGCCTGTGCTTCAGAACTGTTTTTAACTGAGGGGGAAACATAGATTGTGTACTTGATCTGATATTCCCCCTCCCCACCCCCAAAATTATTCAGGTGGTTTTTGCCTTAAAAGGAAAACGCCTTTAGAAGTCAACTATTTTGTGTTCTCTCATTGTCCCCTCTTCAATTACATGTGAAAACAAAGCCCGTTTAGGCAAAATAAAGCAATCATCCCAAGCAGCCATTGTTGTGAGCAAAACCAAAAGTATTACTGCTGTTGTATATGTCTGAGGATGTTGGCAACCTGGTTTATGTGGAATAGGTAGGAAGCCTTCTTGTCTTAAGATAGTTTTGAACCAGGTAAGCCTCCATCAAACTAGTCGTGTTGAGAGGAAGATGTAGTAGAATTGTGGGAATAAGGAGGGCACCCTTTTTCCTATATGTATGCTTGTTTTGTTTTTTGTTTATTTTTTTCCTTTTAAGTAATAATGGCATCTAAGCTACAAACTGTACCAGATGGATTAAACTTAATTCTTCTGCCTTTGCTTTGGGGGGGATATTATAATATGACAGCATGATGCAAGTATTTATCTCAGAACTTCAATCAATGATAGCAGCACAAATGATCTCAGAACTTTGATCACAAGGTTATCCTCCCAGGGTAGGAAATTAACCAGTATGGTTGGGTATGTTTTATTTTTCAAGACATATATAATGGAATGTCTATGATACAGATACCAGCATCTGGGAATATATTTTTCTTAAACCAACAGAAGCAATTAATTAAGAAGAAAAGCAAAACATTCTCTAAATCATAAGGGACCACTCTAGCTATAATGATCTGGGGAATCTGCCTTAGTTGAAGACTGTGGGATTCTAGCTACTGTAGGAATGTGAATTCTGTATTTACACTCCTCTATTGAATGTTTTGTTTTATTCTTTTCTTTGTGGCTCTTTCCAGGAGATATCATGCTTTTGCAGTTAAAGTTCTTTTTCTACACTTTGCTGAATTTTTTTTTTCAGTTTCTACTTCATTTGTGCACCTATTGCTTTTGAATCCACAAACTATATTTTAGTTTGACAAAACAGAAGAGAGGGTAGCTGCAGTTTCCACTGATTGTGCAGACTATCTATGCAGACACCCAAGCTTTGTAGTAGCTAGTTGATAAGAGTAGCTAAGACAAATGAAAGTTGAGTTTCAACATTCTCATAGGAAGAAGAACTCGAGGTAGCATCAGATCTGGAGCCTTAAAATGATCCCATGACTTTCTGGACCTGGGAAAGAACTTGAATAGAGTTAAAGATAGGCAAATAATGATCCCTTTCGTCTATAGCTTATTCCATCAGCTGGATGGGGTATACATGGCTGGATTCAGGAAGTGATTAATGCCTTCTTAAGGAAGAGGTTACAACATGTTTGGATTCAGTTACAATGGCAATGAACACACCATTGGAAAGCCTAAAAAATGAGGTTAGGGACAGATTGTCATGGAGAAAACCTATGTAGTTGCTAGGAGTTAACAGTGTCTTGATGTCACATAATCAATCAAAAACAAAGGAGATGTTGTCATCTGCCTTAAAAGAAACAGGAGTTTTGCCTCATTCTAAGAACACCAATTCTTGATCCTTACCAACCAGCCTCCAGCCTTCCATCTTTCAAGAGAGTTCTGGCTGATCCTGTCCCTAGCAGGAGTATAAATATAGACAATGGGGACAACAACTTTTGTATTGATATTTTTTCTGATTCAAGGATGGGTGCATAGAAATTTATGTCACCAGCAGAGAAAGCCCTAAGAAATAAGCATGTGTTGGTATCTATAATAATTTGCATCCCATATATACAACCTGAATTTCCTTCTAGAAGTCTGACCTAATAATTTAAATTCTGGGCTGGGATAAACATGTCTTTAGTATTTGGGACACTTTTATAAAACTTTAAATCAAAATACATATTGTTGAATGGGAGAAAGTGATAGCCCATTGGCCAAATACCCAAGATAAATCCTGGCAATTGCTGCAAGATTCCCTCTTATATTTCACTTTATTAATAGCTATTTAAGCATTAGTGTTCAGGAGAGGGTAGGAATCATACTGAAATATGTCACTAATTGAAAGTTAATTAAACATTGTCTATTGAGTCTTTCCTAATGGAATCAGGACTTTAGAAAAGGGAAGCTATCCATTATAAAATTCTTTTTTCATGTACTGTTTGCCACATCAGTAATTCTGGATCCAACTATTGGGATACAGATATTAATGTGTTTAAAATTCAGCTAGTCTTCTCATTTAAAATGTTATGTGACTCACCAACAAATTGACAAGAACACTGCATTTAACATCTGTTCCTAACAGAAAACAAGGTGAGTTAAAAAAACAACAACTAAGGAATTGAAAATGCATATAGTGCCATTATAAACCACTCACTGACAAGTTGCTGTATCTCCTTCTCTCTTGTCAGCCGAAACTGGGCTGTGGACAGGAAATCTAAAATATACTGAATATAGATTAACTGTCAGAATGCCTAAGTAAAAAGAGTGGAACAGAAATATTTTCACTAGCTCAAATCAGATGTACTGTATATACTCGAGTATAAGCCTAGTTTTTCAGTCCTCAAAAAGGGCTGAAAAAACCACCCTCGGCTTATACTC
>JANHJO010007090.1:427508-443441 GCA_032468235.1 Pseudoxyrhopus heterurus | reverse complement strand
GACCTTAATCAGGCTTGGAGAGCTGCCAGGCTGATATTGTCCAAACACTACTTTGCAGCAGACAAGACTTGGCACGTAGTCAGGAATAGATTCTCACTCAAAGGAATGGAACAAATTGTCTCCTGCAAGCACCACTCTCCTTTCGTTCCTCTTTATTCCTTAGGGGAGGGGCCATTCACCGTCCACCTGTGGCTTTACTCCCAAGTCAACCCTTGTTCCTGAGCAGTTCCTTTCTCTTGGCAGCTCTGCGCATGTGCCCACTGGAAACAGGCTCCAGCTGTTCTTCTGCCTCACTGATGTCCAACTCAGAAGGCAGCTGATACCTGTCAGACGGCCCTGGCCCCATCTCTGCCTCCAACGCAGAGCCCTCGTCAGAGCCTTCCCCAGACTCCAGGATTGGCCCAGGTTCCTCCCCAACCTCCTCACTGTCCGAATCTGCTGCCAACTCTGCCGGTGGGCCACAACAAAAACATTTCAACCTCCCACTGTCATTCTATGGAAAAACTCCAAGTGTGAGTGTTTTGGGAAACAGGACTTTACCACTGAATGAGAGGCTGCTGAACTCACATCAAAAGCTTTTCGGCAATTTCAGAAGGTCTCAACAAAGACAATGAAGTTTTAATACAATAGATGATTGATGAAGTTCTGGTTATCTGTGTCATGTGTAACTTGTACCTTCATAACCAATCTACTGTATCTCCCCATTCTTTCCCTCCACCATCTCACCACAACTCAAATCTTACATGAGTCTAGCCACCCTGTTTACACAATTGTATGCTTTTCAATAACATGAGTTAGTTGGAAAAGGTGCTACCAGACTCTTTCTGGTTTACTGCTTTGTGGGCCACTCCTGGAAAATGTATGGGAAAAGAAAAGGGAAAATTTCTCCAAATTAAGGCATGTATCATATTAGTTGTAACCAGTTTGTAAACGCCAGCATATCTTAGCAACTCATCAACTCAATGTTGTTTTGTTTCACCTGCATCCTGCATTTCAGTATTACGAAGGTGCAGCATTTTCTTTTAGTGCTACTCTAAATCAACAGAAATATCTCTAATAGCAGAAAAGCTGTTTGCAATGTAGTTTTTGGCCCACTGCAAATCAGGTTTGCAAACAGGAATATGACATTATTGGTTATTGAAAATGGGTTTAGTTAATTAGGTGGCTGAGGGGACAAAAGCAGTCAGTTCTGTTTGTAGCTGCTGTAGCTGTTTTAAAATCACTCACTATCAAACCTAGGGGATGCTTCCCCATCAGAACATGTGAGCTGCTTAAAGTGTTATTATAAGAAAATATTCCCAATGAGCTGAACCCTAAGTGGTAATAGAGAGAGGAATCAAACAGGGATCAGTGTCCCAGTAAAACCAAATTGTTTATATTTACTGATCCCAACTTAAAGGTAGCATGCTGACCTAATATGAAAGTACAAATAACAATGCATTCAACCAGATTTACAACATTCCAATGTCATGCTATAATTTATACTGCATCTGTCTTGATTTTGTGACATAGTAGGCTAAAGGTATACAAGTAATCCTCAACTCACAAAACCACAATTGAGCCCAAAATTTCTGTTGCTAAGTGAAACAGTTGTTAAGTGAGTAACACAATTGTTAAATTAGTCTGACTTTTCCATTGACTTTGCTTGTCAGAAGGTCTCAAAAGGGGATCACATGATCCCAGGACACTGCAACCATCATAAATATGAACCAGTTGCCAAGCATTCCAATTTTGATCATGTGACCATGCAAATGTGAAAAACAGACATAAGTCACTTTTTCCAGTGCCATGGTTTGCAGCGTAAGCATCATAAAACATAAAATCACTGTTAATTTTTTTTAAAATCCAATTTAAAAATACACAACAAAAAATATAACTCAGTCAGATATCTATTAGCTTCAGGACCATCTAACCAGTCAATGCTAACTCTCAAAAGACCATATACTGTAATGGAATTCTGTCTTGGCAGCCTAATGGAAGAGCATCAAGGTCACTACAAGATGGATGCCTCTGAAGGAAGCTGTTGCCAAGGAAAAAGGTAACCATGAAAAGGGTCTATTGTTCATCTTCCAAACAGAGCAGAAATCTTTTCTAAACAGGACACACAGACCTAAGAGTCTTGTTGAACCTAGAGGAAACAGTCCTAATGACACTTAGGAGTCGAGCCATACAGGGTTTTATAGGTTAATGTCCATACTTTCAATCATACCCAGAAATCTATCCAAAAACTCATACAGTGCCCCAGTATAGATATTACATGGGTAAAGAGAGTTTCATTCACACGAACTGTTGCATTTTGTACCATTTGTCCCAGCATCTTCAAAAGCATCTTCATAAAAGCACATTGCAGTAAACTAAGTTTTGAGAACTAAATATAGGAGTCTAGTAAATTACTATGTCAGCCAACTGATTTCCCTTTTTTGTTCCCCTCGTGGCCTGCATTCATCAGACAAAACATCTGTTTTAAAATGTACAGAATAATTAAGTAGTTCTTTTTTTGTTCACATGGAAACTTGGGAAAATTAGATCTGTCTTCAGGCCAAAAACATACATCTTTCTCCTGTAAATTGGACAATCTTCACAAAACCAAAATAGATGATTGGGAAATACATGAATACTAGTCCTGAGATGTTTACAAATCCAAACAAATAACAATTCTAAGACCAAAAAAAAAGTTGTGAAGATACCTTTTCCCAAGCAATTTTTTGAGTATATTTTCAGAGGTTTCTCTCCTGTCAGTATGCATTTCTAAAGTTATTTGCTGGATCCTTTTGTCTTAAAGTACATAAGTAAGGGCATGGTCCAAATTATGACATTTGGGTCAACCCAAAAGTACCCTTCATCTTTTACCATTACAAGTTACACATTAAAAATGTGTTTATTATAGTGGACCAGTATTATATTCTGCACACATTCTTGTAGAAACCCATCCTATTAACAGAATGACAGAGTTGGAAAGGACCTTGGAATTGTTCTAGTCCAACCCGCAGCTCAGGCGGGAAAACCTTGTTTAATATTTTGAAGTATATGGAGCATGACCTACAATTTGATCCTCCTAGCCATTAGTCAGAATTGCAGGTGGAGAAATAAGACAAAGGATGGATGTTCAAATTAACTAAAACCATCCAGAATGTCTTAAGTAAACAAAAAGATCCAGGAGCCAAAGAAAAGGGGGGGGGGACTTGATGAAATCTCCTTAATTTTACAGCACATGAACAGACTTAACCTTACCTGGGAAACTGTGACTATCGTAGACCAAGCTAAACCCACTAGAGAATTCCTGGAAGCCTCAGGAAACTCAGAAAACTCAGCAATCAACAGGCACATAACCATCATTTAGACACCATTCAGAACAGAATAAAAAGGTTAAGAAGGAAGTTAAAAAGACCAGAACATTCTTTGTTAGCACTCAGCTCTTAGATAAGCAAGGATTTACACCAGGATTAACATCAGACAAACAATCAACAGTAAACAACAACCTAATCAAAGAGCTACCAAGGAGAAAAAAAACCACAAACTCTGACTGGGCAAGCTATTTTTTTTATAAACAGGGAGCACACCCTAATTCCCTTCTAACACTGAAGATATTAGCTGCAGTAGAAGAGCAGGCACAGCTTGGGGGTGGAGTTAAGTACATCATCAGTTTATAGTCATTGTATTCCCACAAGCACTCCAAGTCCAACCCCTCCTGAATTCTGTTGACCCTTATCTGGAATCAATTTAGCTTTAATTGATCTGATTCTTGTGTATAAGCTGGAATAAATCTATGCTGCAACCTTAGGAATGATTCTTTGCACCAAGGGCTCCACATTTTGAAATAAATATGTTTTTATCAAGGTGAGGTCTTGAAACTTGTTTGGCAAAATGGCGTCCATACTAAAAGACCATCTGATTTTATTCATTAGAAAATTCTAACTACCATGTTAGCTACAAGTTAGGATACATTTCTGTTTTTAAAAAAGCATCTCTTAAGTCTCTAAAACTACTACATTAAGGATAAAAATATATCTAGCAAATCAAACCATTATGTTGTATATCATTAAGGCAAAAATATTATTGAATATAAATATGATAAATATGTTGCTCTAAGGAGAATAATATATGTAATTCATTGTACATCAAAGTGTACCAACCCTTCCATGAATTACACAGCTTATTTTGATACGTTTGAGTCATTTTTTCCTATATTATAGAAACCCTAGTTTTTACACCACTCTGCTTTCTTTCAAACTGTTAGTAATGTAATATGTACTATTTCTTATTCACCATAAAAACAATCTCCTATGCGTAATGCCTTTTGCACCATAACACAGCATTCCTTTAATTTTATGTCCATCTAGAAAAAGCAAGAAAACATCCTGTGCAAATATTTTTCATTCTCTATATAATTTCAACAAATCACTTAAGAAGAGAAGGAAAGATCAATATTAACAATGAGAGAACCATGTATCACCATCTGCACACACCATGATGGCAAACAGCTCCATAAAGGAGAATCATAAAAATTGTGGTTTTCAACCCTAGCGTTGGAAATAAAATTGAAAAAAAGAAAAGATCCAATTAAACTGACAGTCTGGCTGATCATCTGAATGCAATTTAACAAAATGAGTTCAAACCCAAAACAATACACTAAGATAATGCTGTCAGGCAGATGACTGCTTCTACATATTTTTATGGCTACAGATCAATGAAAAGAAAACCTTTCTCTATCATCAGTCTGTCTTTCTGTCAAATTTCTATCTTGCCAGAGTCTAAACAACAATCTCTCAGCAGTTTACCATAACAATAAAAAGAAAATATTTAATTATACAGAATCTAAGATGCTAAAATCCATTAATCACAATTAAACAACATTGTATCCCAAAAATCATCCCAAAGTGTTCCATTTCCTACTTTTTTGGAAAGCAAATCATGTCTGAGGTAAACGAGCCTCAAATAGGCCATTCCAACAGGCCATTCCTGTTATAGAACCCCCTTCCACCCAAGACCTTCCAAAAATGGAGAATAACCAGTTGTCGCTCTTGGAACAATCAAATCAATAAGTCCAATTCCTGGTGTGGTCAAGCTATAAGAGAACTTTAAAGGTTAAAATCAGCACTTCAATTTGCACCGTTTGGAACATTATTTAGAAGATTGTTGGTCAAGAGTTCCAAAAACTTCTGAGGAAATGAATTATCTGGATATATTTCATTTGAGCTTCAGGCCACAATACAGTACAATATTGGCTGCATTTGTTGATGACTTTTGGCAGATCCAGGATCAGGATAGTGCATCCATCTTTTTGTGCTCCTTGATCTCTCAGCAGCTTTCAATACTGTTAACAACCGTATCCTTCTGGATTGACGCAGGATTTGGAAGTGGGAGAGATGATATTGTAATGGTTCTCCTCTTTCCTCTGTAGTTGGTTCCATTTTGTGTTGGTGTGGGAAGAAGTCAGAAAAAAATACTCAGAATAACAAAGTTGGAAGGGACCTGAGAGATCTTCTAGTCCAACCCCCTGCTCAAGCAGGAAACTCTATTATTTCAGACAAGTGACTGTCCAATCTCTTCTTAAAAACCTCCTGTGTTGGAACACCCACAACCTTTGGAGGTAAAGATCATTACTCAAGATTATCCAGTATTTCTCCTAGGCCACAATAAGAATTTAGTGTGACTTTAATTCTTTTTCAGAACCACAGCTAGTTTGGGGCCATGTCCGGGACAAAAAATCTTATGCCAAGTAATTCCAGCTTTATTCCATTACAATATCATCTTCTACTCTTGATGGCATCTGCAAAATTCCATTTCCTTCGCAGAATTATAAGTCTCCATTTACCAAATGATGAGAACTGGGCAAGTTTGCCCAATAGAAATGCCCGATATTTATAGAATAAGAGTCACATTCTGTCCCGTGTCTGTAAGTGTTTTGGTTCTTTATCTAAATAGCAGCAATCAGCACTCTGATCATGGTTTCTGACAGTTTAAAATGGTTATGTAGCTTAGTCTTTGCAGAAACTTCATAGCATAGGTCAACAGTGCTGAGATAATAGCACTTAGATTTATATACCACTTCATAGTGCTTTACAGCCCTCTGTTAGCGGTTTACAGAGTCAGCATATTTCCCCCAACAATTTGGATCCTCATTTTACCAACCTCGGAAGGCTGAGTCAACTTTGAGCCGGTGAGAATCGAACTGCCAAACTGCTGGCAGTTGGCAATCATCAGAATTTGCCTGCAATGGTGCATTCTAACCACTGCATCACCATGAGTCATAATAATGTCATGTCATGTCCACAGTCCCTTACATGTGGAGCATATCAGGACTTGGTGCATTAACCCATTCAGTTTAATAATTACATTAAGCTCCTGAGTATGGTAATGTGTTGGTTTAGCATCTAATGTCATCATATATAGATACAGTATATTGCAATCCCAGGTTGCTGAGGTGACACTGTCCATGTCCTGACCAGTGTCTGTACAAGTCTGGATGGGGAGAAGCAGACTCAGGCTTAATCCCTGCCAAGACTAAGTGGATGTGACAGGTTGCCCTACTCCAATCATCTCTCCAGTTCTGATCAGCAGACTGTGGTTGGAAAGGCCATCTTTTTTTTTGAGACTCAACTATGCTTCTTCACCCACTATCTGAATAGACTCCATGAGGCTCCATGTTCATCCACCATTACAATAATAGATCCAGTAAGCCCAGTCTCAGTGGCTGCTGTGCCAAGGTGCTTCACTGTTGAAGCCAGCACAAGTGCCACTATTAGACCCCCCTGAGACACACTTTGAACTAATCTTACTTGGGAAAAAGTATTCTGAGGTCTTTTTCATTGACAAAATCTTATGGAATGTTGCCACGAACAGGATTGAATGACACGAATATGCTTCAACACATGCCTCTGATGTTATGCTACTATATTGTATCTCTTTCTGTCTGTCTCTCTGTCTATCTGTATGTGTGTGTGTTTGTCTCTGTGTGTATTATAATCAGAGTTGGTATTTAGCTGGTTCGGACTGGTTCTGGTGTACCGGTAGCAGAAATTTTGAGTAGTTTGGAGAACCGGCAAATACCACCTCTGGCTGGCCCTGCCCCCACCCGCCCCTGCCATTTCCTGTCCTATATTCTCCTGGTTTTTTTTAGCTCAGCTGATTCATGCAGCAGAGCAGATTGCCGTGCCTCAGCTGACCTATAAAAACAGCTCAGTTTACCAGCGCTGACACAGAGGACGGTTTTTGAGTGCTGTGCACACACACAAAGCACCCTCTCATAGAACCAATAGGAAAAAATGTGGATCCCACCACTGGCTATAATAGCTAGAACCCATTTGGCACAATGTTTCTCACTGTGGTCATATCACCAGCCTATGACAGAAGATCTGAGAGTTGTTGAAACCCTCCATGAAAGAGAGAGCACTATGTTCGGCTATTTCTATCATCAGTGTTCTTACATTTGTTTATATAGTCCCCTATTAATAATAATCAGATGCAGAGGTCCTGTGCATGAAGTCTTGTCCTGATACAAAAGTGATTGGGAAGTTTTTTGTACAGACATTGTCTTCCCTTAGCAGAGCCATTACAGAGCTGTAATTTGGATTGCTAGGCTCTACTGACTGACAGAGAGAAGGGATCATTAAGTGCTTGAAATAAGATTAAATGCTTGTGATGGGATTGCCTTCCAAGTAATTTAACATAAGCTTTATTGTCTGCCTTACAACATAGATGGCATCATGGTGCAGATTTAAGATGGACTTGATTACAATACAGATGCTACCTAATCTGAGAAAACAACAGGTTCATGCCAGGAAAGAGAAAGAAAAATAAAACTCTCAGCTTCAAATTCTACTGCAACAACTTCCAAAATCAAAAACAGAAATCACCATTCACATTTCACTCCTGAGAAAGCACTGCTGCAACCAGGCAAGAAAACTTCTAGCTGTACATGGTGGCGTGTGTGTATGTGTTTTTAAGCAATGATGGCATTTCTATGGTTTGCAGATTGTAATCTGTTGGGATGATCCTTTAGTTAAAAAAAAATGCATTGCTTAAATAGGATGGCTTGTTGTCTATCTTGGGAAGCATTTCTAAAAAAGCAGGTGCAACTTTCAATTATTTTTTTCACTGATATCCTCTGCCCAATGTTACTACCCATGCTGCCAGTTAACCATACCTCCTTATAGAATGCTGCGATACATTTTTAAAGGGGAAAAAAACCATGTTCTAACCACGCACTGTATTTCAATCATTTGCAAATCTGCATTTAGAAGGAAAACTTCATTGAACTGGTATGCTCCTGTCAATCTCATCAGGGTAGGCCATACCAGCAATGATTAGGGGTTAAAAAATACTTTCTTATAGCAGAGCAGACAAAATTTAGCATTCTGGAAGAGTTTATGTCTCACTTTCTCTTTCCTAAACCAGACATGCCCCCACTCCCAAAAGTGCTTAGTATTCTGCTTAAAGCAATGGACTCACTATCAATCTTTAAAGGAGAGGCTGTAAGCTTAGCCATGTATCTTGGACTCTGCAATTTACAGGAATGTTACCCTTTAAAGTTTTTTGTTTTAATTGAGAAGTATGTCAGCCATTGTTTGGCCTTTGCTGCCTGAGAGACACAGCTTCGTTCCTTAAAGAAAAACTCCACCCAAACCAGCTCGCCTACTCCATTCTTTTGGGTAGTAATTAGGTTTGTATGCCAAACTATATTTTTTTGAAAAGAATTGTTTTGTATTCTTGAGCACTACTACTCTTGAAAGCAGAAGCATGGTTATGTTTCCTGGTGTGGTTCTGGTGTGGTTCTGGTGTGGTTATGTTTCCTGGTGACGGACTTCCATACTAATGCAACTTGATGGTGTTGGAGAGTTACTACTGTGCTTCTGTGTCAGTGAATACCATAAAGGAGATAGTCTTTATACTAAGTTGATAACATAAATACAATGTTAGATTGGTAATAAAATGTGAGTAAAAATTATGTATATATTTAGTGTCTAGTAGTAACGCATCTAGTAACTGCTCAGAAAATATTTTCGAGGATAGCGAAGATGTCAAAGGATAAATCCGCCAAATGTTGGAAATGTTGACAGACGCCAGGGTCATAATACCATATGTGGTGGCCATGCAAAGAAGCGAAGACCTATTGGTTAAAGATATGGACATGGCTAGAAAAAATGACAATGCAATATATGAATGGAAACCTGAAATATTTTTATTGGGAATGATACCAGAATCATATAACAAAGATGATGCACATTTAATTATTCATGTTTTGACAGCAACGAGAATTGTATTTGCACAAAATTGGAAAGGTTTGATGTGAATATGCAACCATTGGATTATGAATGATATGATGATGAATGGATTTTTAATTGAAATTTGAAATTATGATGGCACAATATTTGTAACCCGGAAAACACACATTTTGTGGAAAGATGTATTATGTAACAGAATAAAATAAAATAAATTATTAAAAAAAACATTCCATGAATTCAGTGTTTGTTCCTGACAAATGCCCCTCCCCACAGCATCTCAAGTCTCAGTCTCCAGGAGTGCCTTGTGAAGAAGGGCAGGGTGCTCTCCCAAGTAGCTGGGTAAGTCTGCGCTGTTCTCACCTTCTCTCTACTCTCCGTGCTCAAGGATCAGGAAGGGGCGGTCCCTGCTCATCGCCTGAATTCTGTCTCTCATGTTCACTGCTTAGCCTCTCTTGGTCATCCTGCCCCCATTCCTCCCTACCTACAAGCCATCCTAATCCTGAAAGGCCCTGGACTGACTGAGCCTGCTCATCCCCATTCTCCTCCGAAGCCAATGAAGCCGCCCCCTCGATCTCTGTCAGCTTCAGTTCCAGCTCATCTTCCCCCACAGATTCAGGCTCCGAGGGGGGCATGACAGACAGTATCTATTCTTTAATTATACCAAAAACATAGGAATTATTTAGTGTTGGTTTCACCACTGACCATGCCGATATGATGTACCCAATAAACAGGATTTTTGAGGAAGCCAAGGCCTCAGAGTCTTGAACTGGTTGGGAGAATTACTCGAAACCATGACAGTAGGTTTTAGGAAGATTCAGATGGGGAGATGTTAGATAGATAGATAGATAGATAGATAGATAGATAGATAGATAGATAGATAGATAGATAGATAGATAGATAGATAGATATTCTAGAATACTTGTAGATATTTCTTTCGAACATTTGTCTTTTGGCCAGTTATCTTTCGTGGTTTCTTTGATGTAATACGTGGATCAGGTCCACATGCTGAAATCCATCTGAAACTTTCTAAAACCTACAGGAATATACAGAATATATATATGTATTTGTACATGCATGTGTGTGTATGACACCATTTTAAAACTACACAAAATTTGCTATACAATATTTGAAAATTAAAGTACACATAGAAGCCCCATAAAAACTTAAAAAGTGCCCCCCCAACAAATCTGAAATTTTGTGAGATCCTGCAGATGTGAGGTCCTAACCTATAACTTGTTTAGCTTATGCCTAAATCTGGCACTGGCAGCTGGACATTCTTTCTGCTTCAGTTCAGCCATATCATCATATATATCTCAGAGGTTATTTCAGTTACCATACTTACCATGTCAGTATCTGAAACTGGTCCAAAACTGGTCACATAGATATTTGTAAAAACTTCAGTTGTAGTATCTGGAATAAAAAAAAGAAAAAAGATGAAATTATGAGAATATCTGTTTTCTCCTTCGGAGGTTACTGATTTACATACTGAAAGAAATACAATATATTTTATTTAATAAATATCACTACATTTCCTGTAATGTGTAGATTTTTCTTTGTTTCTCTTCTATTCCCCAAACCAGGAACGTATAGAACTCTTGAAAGACAGAGTATTTCAAAAGGATAACATTTATTGGAAGGTAATGAAAACAGGCAAGGCAAAGAAAGTTCTGATTACCCTAAGGCAAACAGTAGACTTAAAAGGAGTAGAGATACCTCCCTCCTGGCATATGCAGATTCAGCCAATCCACAAGTGCTAGGACATTTTGTCAGGATATAAAATATCCTATGGCTCCCCCTCCTTCACATTCCCCAATAGGAGAGAAAGTTCCCAGGAATTTCTAAAATGCCATAATAAATAAGGATACAAGTTATAAATTTCAGTTGTCACATACAGAGGTAATAAAACAAAGCTATACATCTAGAATGTAACGCAGGCCCCTCCGGTGCCAGGATGCAGGATGCAGGATAAATAGCATTTGGTATATAGCTAAGTAATATATGGGAAAGTTATACATCCAGAAAGTTATACATCCAGCATCCCCCCTCCTTTCTCCCCAAAAGATTGGCAGATTCACTTTTAGGGATCTGACATGCTGCTCCTCTTTTAAAAAAAAGAGAGATCAACCTGTAAAAGAAAAAAAAAACATATGATAGTACATCAGCAAGGCTTATTAGGATACTGAGAATGAAACTTCTTTAGCAATGCAAGAGCTCTGACAGGGTGTTTAGCCACCCATTCGTTTTGAGATGCTTCCAAGCTACTAAATATTGTACTTTTCCCCTATGAAATCTGGAATCAAGGATTTCCTTGATTTCAAAATGTTGTTTGCCCTCTACCATGATGGGTGTAGGTGGACTAGGGGCTGGTGGTCTGAGGGAAAAGGTGATTTCCTTTTTTAATAAGCTCACATGAAAAACTGGAGATTATTAAATTTAAATTAATGGAATTGTTTAAAAAAAAAGTGGATTAATGGAAATGAATGAGAAAGTTTAAAATAATGTGATTGATGTTTGGAAACAACTCTGTTCCTATAATGAGATGTAGGGGGGGGGGAAACCTAATAAAAAACTTTATAAAAAAAAAAGAAAGCATATAAATGCATTCTTAAAACCCTGCTAAGCAGGTTAGCCTGAGAATGAATGATTAGCCACGTTTCAGCTGAACACGATTTGAAAAATATCCTGATTTGATTGAATTGAATAACCAGGTGCTTTGACTGTTTGTGAGTTAATACATTGCTTAAACTCAAGAATTATGGTTTATAAATTATGGATTATGACTCAACATACTATATCAAGTCAATCACTGTAACATTTATGTATAAAACAAGTCATGGTTAAAATAGAATGTTAACACAGTGAGTTAACTCATTAAGAAGAAAGCTCTGCTCACAACCTTTTGTTGCAAAGATAAACAAGCTGTCCTGTTTGGATTGGTTACCACAACTGATAATGTTTTTCAGAAGGGCGAATCTTCCCACTTCACTTTTAGCTGCTAAACCTGGAACAAAATTAGTATTCAGAGGAAACACTCTACAATGCAAAGCTGTCTCTGCTAGGCAACCAATTTATTAAAGAAAAGGAAAATGTTCTCAAATACAGAATATGCATAAATATTTGACAAACAAATATGGCTTATTTAGACCTACAGTATCTGCTATGCTGTCTTTGGAAAGGCAAGCCATTTTGTGGAGCAGAAATTTGGGTATAAAAATAATAAAAATGCTCAGAGAACCTAGCTCAAAGGAAATTATTCCAGCAGCTTACTTGCACTTATGAACGCACGAGTCCTTTCACTCCCCCATCTATACCCTTTTGGTCACCTAGCACCAAGGTGCCTCACAGAACAGCAAGCAGGCCCAGAACCACATGGCTCTGTGGCTGGTCTTTTGTCTTTTTCATCCAGTCACTGCGGCCAAAGGAGAAGTGCCTTGCTACCTTTGCTATCTGCTTTTCGGATCCAGCTTCTCATAGCTTTAGGAAGACAATGTAACTTTCCAAAGACAGCACTCAAGAACTCGTGTAGGAAACCTTATACAGAGAAGTTGGGTCCGAAAAGGAGATGGCAAAATGCAAAAGGTCAGCTTAGGGAAATAGGAAAGAAGGCAGCTGGATGAACGAATGCTTGCTGGGATGGACTGGGACTTCCTGGGGCATGGCAAGCAGCCCCAGAGCTTGATGGGGCTGGCTTGTTGCTTAATGACCTGTGATTCTCAGTTAACAACTGCAATCGGATGTTGCCACCAGGATTGCCAGAGTAAATCAATATGGCCATATGACATCTTGCTTTATGACCACTCCTACTTATGATGGCAATACTGGCACTCCCTGTGGCGACCGTAAATCAAGGACTACCTATATTATTTGTTTAGTATATGGCAAAACACTAAATAAATGTGTTTTAAGCCAGGAGATCACAAAGATTGTCTCACTGTCATTGAAGAAACAGTTGTTGCCCAAGCAGACGCCCTAGTTCAGGATTCCTATACTTTTCAGGGAGGTGTCTTCCTTGTCCCCCACCACCTATATAATAACTATTAAAAAGCATTAAAATGTATAAAAGCAAAACTAAACAAGAAGAGAAAGGGGGATGTTGTTAATAATGGATCTAACTCACAAGTTCATCCATTGTCCAGGGTCCCCAGGCCTGCTGGCAGAACCAGGTTTTGAGGGACTTTTGAAAGCTCTGGAGTCATGAGGCCTACCTCATATTTGTGGGGGAGAAGATTCGAGCGCCACAGCAAAATGTAGCTCCCTGAACAACAGAATGAGTAACATGCTCATTTGGTTGGTTCTGGTTGGATAGGAAGGGAAGATGAAATAGGGAAGAGGCAATCCCTCAAATAAGTTAATGTCAAAGCTAAGCTGAAATGTGAGCTTCACTAAAATGTTTGGGATCTCCAAGTCATTTGACTTAAATGCTTAATTTTGAGTATATTATAGAACTAAAGTTGATTATCATTTTTAGAATCAAAAGCAATATTTAATGTTTCACCAGTAACATGTAATCAAATGGCTCTGAAATTAGGAATGAGAAGTGTCTGCCATTCCCAGTAATATTAATTAAAGCATAATTTGAATACATTATCTCTGTTAAGTTCAATAAAATATGGTTTACTATATTAAAGCTTTCTGATCTTTCAGGGAGTTTTTTCAAGTTTTTTTTTCTTCAAAAAGTCCCATTTCAACCATTTTCATACAATTTTAATTATTTGTAAAAATGTTTTATTTGGGCATGATTTTATCATTGCATAAATCCATTCTAGTTTTGTGGCTGGGAAATGGGGATTCCAGGTTTTCCCCCCTACTAAAATAAGTAGTTTTTCCCAGAACAAGTAGCAGAATTTATGTCTTTAAGTAGAAGATTTATGTCTTATTACACTTATGTACAGCTGGTGAATTTCATTGGTTTGGCTGAGCAGGGAGCCTTCCAGCAAAGCCTGGAAGGGAACCCAGAAGGCGGTTTCCATGGGAGTTTTGAATCTTTTTGCATCAAGCCCTTCCAAGGCTAAAAAATGCTGAATTTAGCTGACTAAGCTGACAAGAAGTGGACACTGTGGATAGGTTTACCTTGCCTGTGTATTTTTGGGATGGTAAGGCATTAATGAATGTTATCACATCTGGTCTGCAAAATTCCAGACAATTCCTAAATAGCAGCTTTCTACTCTCTATACTCATCAAGACTTTTATAATCTGCATCAGGTAACCCAGGTTATTAGAGGCATATAGAAAGGACTATAATTTCTAATCTCTGTTCCAGCTGTACAGATAGTCCTTGATTTACAACTATTTGTTTAGTGACCATTCAAAGTTATAAAGGCACTGAAAGAAGTGACTTACAGTCAGTACTCAAACTTACAAGCATCACAACATTCCCACAATCATGTAAACAAAATTTGAGCGCTTGGCAACAGGTATGTATTTACAATAGTTGCAGAACCCTGAGATTATGTGATTGCCACTTGTGACCTTCCCAACCGTCTTCCGGGACAAGGTAAGTCAATGGGGGAAGCTGGATTTGCTTAACTAAAATGGTCCTAAAATCAGGAGCGACTCACTTAAGGAGCACTTTGCTTAAGGGAAATTCTGGACCCAGTTATGGTTGCAATTCGAGGACCTGCACTTACAGCTACCCTTTAAAAGGGAACGGTTCTTCTTACACAAGCCTCCGATCTCTGCTTAGAAGGCAGTCGCCAGGGAACGCTCTACCTGGCCAGGGGGGAGAAGCGCTCGGCTGCCCGCAAAGGCTTCTTCGTTTTGCCACGTTTCGCGACGGCCGGCTCGCACTCGTGTTTGCGGCTGAAAGTACGCCCAGCCCCGAAGGGAGCCGGAGCTCAGCCACCTGCGATTCCTTTCCTGCCTGCGGTTCTCTGCCCCAGCCCGCTCGGCGTTCCTCAAGGGCCAGTCTGGTAGCCGCCCGCCCCGCCGGCTCCCTGGCTGCTGACCGGCCGCCGCCGCCGCCTTTCCGGGCTTTCTCCCTCCCCTCCTCCCTGTTTGCTCCCAGGCCTCGGCCCCAGCGCGGCTTCCTTTTCCTTGTCCGCCCTGGCTCGGGCCGGACTGCCCGCTGCAGACCGCGGGGGGGGGGGCGCCACTGCCGAGCCTGGCGCGGCTGGGAGACCTCTTGGCGCGCGCGCTCCCCGCCTCTCCTCCGCCTCTCTCCCCGCCTCCCTCCCGAAGGGCCGCTCCTCCCGAGGGACGCAACGGGAGCCGGGAGTTGGCGGACTCCGAAGGGGAAACAAAGCCCGCTCGCCTCCGCTTTCTTCTCCTCCCGCCGAGGCTTCTTCCGAGGACTTTCCCTGCCTTGCGGGGGCTGCTCGGCCACCCCGGGAGGTAAGGCGCAGAGCGGGACGAGCCTGCCCGGCGTGGGGAACGGCGAGGCTCCCCTTCAGTCCGCAGGAGGGGGGAGCCCGAGGGAGAACGCGGGGTCCCTCCGAAGACGAGCGCCCTTTTCCCCTCCCCTCCCTCGCCGGTCCTGTGGTAGGAGCCATTCGGGAAAGGGCTGCCAGGGAAGAGTTACTTTGGGCGGGCGGGGGGTGGCGGCGGCGGCGGTGTGGGGAGAAACCGGCTGCGTTCTTCCAGCCCCTCCGCCGACCACCAGCTGAAGCACAACGCTGTACTGAAGTAATCTCGTCGTCTCCCTGATAACACCCTGAACTAAGTAAAGTCAAGCGAACCGGCTGCCCGGCACGAGAGGCTGAGCTCCCTTCTA
>JANHJO010007090.1:346209-360304 GCA_032468235.1 Pseudoxyrhopus heterurus | reverse complement strand
AAGCCGAGGGTGGTTTTTTCAGCCCTTTTTGAGGGCTGAAAAACTAGGCTTATACTCGAGTATATACAGTACTTGATATTTAAGATACAAAATCCCAGCATTTGTACTAGTGTCATACAGGATTCATTTTCAGCATGTCTAATTTCCTTCTATATTCTCTAACTTCAGAGGCAATAATCTTCTACTACTAGTCAAACATGGATATGATCTCACATTTGATTTTCTAACCTGTGATCAGTTGCCTGATTGTTTACATTGTTTATATTTATTCTATTTTTATTAATCTAATATATTCTATTTTCTAGATGGATTAAAGGGAGAAAAATAGAATCCAAAGAAAGGCCACCGTGAAGTTCAGTGATGACAGTATCATAGGAAATAACAATGAAAAGTAAAGATGTCTTTGAATCACACTTGACTTAAAGTGATAAGTGAGTATGTCCCTCTAGTTTTCTCAGTAACACTATCAAAGAACAATACTCCTGCCACTTCCTGGATTTTTTCTTCCTTTCCAGCCTATGTCAAAAAAAAAATTCTTCTCAAAGATCCATTTTATTAGAGATGTCATATTGGCACATCTGAGGAAAACCTGAATCTGAGATTTCTGAGTTTTCCCCACCCAAAAGAAAGTCAAGAATCCATCCCCTGCACCCACAAGTCCGTCACATGGTCCAATCATGTCTTTGTCCTAACTGGAGGCTACCCCCCAGTCACTCCCCTCCAGGTGCAGAGTAACATGTCCTTGACTTTCTGAGAAAGGAATGTTGTTGTGGCTAATCTTCCACTGCTCATTGAAATCCGACTCCCAATTTCCCAGGCATTGAATGTGGCAGCCCAGAAGCCTCAAAGAAAAATGGTTTCCAAGGTGACAGCTTAATTTATAACCCTGAGACTTCCTGGTGATTTCTTATTACTTTCCCCTATTGATATCTATGATTGTCACTTCGTTGTTTGTATGTACACTGAGAGCTTTTGCACTGGAGACAAATTCCTTGTGTGTCCAGTCACACTTGGCCAATAAAGAATGTGATAAATACTAACTGCGTCTGACTTAGCTTAGCTTTTTTTTTTTGAGGTTGGTCACAGTTGACTATGCACTATCCTATAATATGGGGGGAAATAGAGGATACAGTATGGAAAAGTAGTCATTCTAACATCATGTATTAAAATGCTCTGAAAGGTAGAATATAAATCCAACAATATCTCAGACCTAAGCAATATTCTCATCTGGCATCAAAAAGACATATATAGTGATTATAGTGATTCAGGGGAACTTCCTAGGGAAGGCTCTATCACAGAAGGTGTAGCTGAAAAGATTCTCATTCAACAAGAAACCATGGATATCTTGTGTTCACTTAGCATGGAATCACAGGAGAATCTAGAAGTCCAGGGAAACTGGTATAAGTGTATGTTACTAATCCTGAATTAGAAAATTTAGATTTTTCAGTCCCAATATATATTTTCATTCTTAGATTTCATTACTATTTAAATAACCACTTCCACTTCTTTAGGACATCATTTTCTAAAGTTGTTTGCAGTGGTGTGCTGGAGCCGGCTCATACTGGCTCCAATAACCGATTGTTAAATTTTGGTGGAGAAGAAAGCTGAGCCACAAGGGGGGGGCACTAATCAGCTGTTTGATGGGAGGTAGCACAGCATAGTGGCTACAGTGGAGGTGACAGTGCCTGTGAGACCTGGAGTGGTTGAAGGAGCTCAGCACCACCTTTCTGGGTAGAGGTAGCTGCAAAAGATTAAATAGCAGCAGATCAGATCTTTTGAGCTGTTTTTATGCATACATTTCTTTTTTGGAGAATCAGTTGTTAACTATTTGCCACACGTCACCCCTTGGTCAGGAACTGCTTCTTTGACTTTGGAACGCTCCTGTTTGGAATCATCGGTGATGCTATCTATTCACCTTGACCTCTAATCACTCTCTTTTTAAATTCCTTTCACTTTTTTTCCCAATATTAGGGTCTTTACAATTACATTACATGCTCAAAATATCTCAGCTGTAGTTTAATCATTAGTGCTTCCCATGAGGAATCCATTTTTACTTCATTTAGAATTGAACTTTTGTTCTTGCGGTGTAAGAGATTCCCAGCAATTTTTTCCAGCATTACAATTCAAAGACATCCATTTTATTTTGCTGTCTATTTCTCAGATATTTGTTACAACTGACAATGTGTACCTATATTGTCAGTGTGATGCTTCTGCACCTTAATATTTTGTTTCTATCTGTCATGCTATTTCTTTTATGTAACAATATTCCTAAAGCTGTAACTACAGTTCTTTACAAATCTGATATTCAAAAGGAATTGATCAGGTTTTAAATTAGACAATAGTGGTCCCCAATTCAGTGTGTCCATTTGATGTAAAGCAAAACAGAAGCTGGAAAGACATCAGCAAAAGACTGAATCCTAGATTGGATTTTGTGTCCTGTCCTGTTTAGAAGCTCATTAGAATGGCAGTCTTGATTTCCATAATTCCATGCTTTGCACAATTTTAAAAGGAAGTTCCATTAATCCATTGATAATTATTCCTATGTATCTATATAACTTAATTACTTATCAAGTAAGGCTCATAGCTCAAAAGGGTTCCATTTGTATGTAATGTTTCATCCAATTGATGTGTGTCTTTTGTTTATATTAGGAGAAGTTCTGAGGCCAGGAGAATAATAATTGAAAGAGGCAATGGGACTGAAAACAGAAACAACAGAGCTGCCATAACCATCAATTGATGGTTTCATATATTTTTTCTTGCACATTTTCCGTGCAACTTATGCAATGCTCCCTTTCCTTTGTGTTAGTCAGAAAAATAGCATGCTTGGATGACTATGCCTGTGACTGCCTTGTAAAAAATGAATAGACCAACTATGGGTACCTTGAATTATCCAAGCCCTTGGCCCAAAGCCCATCACAGTATCCAGCCCATCACAGTATCCAGTAAGGAATTAACACATATTATAGCATTTCATCGTGGATGATCAGAAGATGTGATGGCATTGGAAAGGGGGGGAAACAGAGAAAAATGTCTGGAGATCTCTCCAAATTCTTACCCCCAAACCATTAATGTTTTAGGATTTCTAATGGTGTGCAAAAGGAAAACAGCAGGGAAAAGATTGAAGGGGTCCTTTGTGGCCATATATCTCTGTTACTGATCGAAAAGAACTTTCTCAAAACAGCAATGGCATTGGCTGTATTTCATATCCATATAGTTCTGTAGGACAATGGGTTTGAAGAAGTAAGTGACGTAAAAACTATAGTTTGATGGCAAACCATAGTTTGCAAGCAGATTCAAGATTCTATTTCTGGAATTGTCCAATAGGTCTGGGAAATAAAATCCACAGAGCTGCTGCCACTTAATTTTGACAATACTGAAGTAAGTTGTGCAATACTGGTCTGGATAAGTATAAGCAGCATCCAGTGCTTCAGATTCTGAATCTGATTCTATAAGTCATAAATGCTATGCATAGCGATTCTCAAAGGGTGGGGAAAAGATAAAGGAGGAAACATTTCCTTTATTAATAGCCGCTTTACTATATTTAGTTTTCGATTTGTAAATAGAGCAGCAGATTAATTCTAGGCAGTTTGAAGTCTGTCAACTAAATGTAATACTCGTGCTCCAAACACCAGGCATTTATTATTTAGGACTGTTCCTTTCATGTGTTATTTTGAACCAAATAATGTGATTTTATTTATAGCTATTTTTTTTCCTAGTCAAAAGAGGTATAGCAGAAGCTGTTGTTTGGCCTTTGCAAATAATGGGGTTTATTTTGCAAAAAGCCTTGCAAAAACAACAAATTGAGAGAAGCTCAATCATGAATTAAAGTGGGTTTTTGCAAGAGAAATAGAAAAACAGTGCCATCTTTTGGCTCAGGGAAATAGGATTCTAAGCTGGACATCTCTGGCTATAACTATTTCTCTTTTCCAGTGAACAAAATGAATATAAACAGTGGCTGTGCAATTAGAACAATTTGATGCATCTGCAGTTCACTGCATGATAGCAAGTGCTTTCCCCATTCTCTGCATTGGGCTCCTCTCAAGCAGAAAGTGGTACATATGAAGCAAGCATTTCTTGTTACTGCATCTCCAGAAAGAAGCCAAAAAGCTGCTGATAAAAGGGAACGAAGGTAATCTTCACTTACCAGCTGCCTTGTTTGGTGAACTTTCAAAGCTGGAATGGTGTAAAAAAAATAGTTTTTGTAACCAATCCTCACATTTACGACCAGTGCAGCATTCTGCAGGCATGTGATAGCCATTTGTATGTTTCACAACTGGCTTGAGACAAGCAGAGTTAACAGAAGTTGTGGTCACATGATGTTTCACAGCAATTCGCTTAACAATCAAGGAGAAATGAGGTCATAGGCCCATTGTGGTCACATGATTTTCCTCTTAGCAACCATGGGGCTTAGCAATAGAGTTGCCAATCCCAGTTGTAGTGGTTAAGCAAGGACTACAGTATTAACATAAGAATGAGGACATATGACAAATCTGCATACATAACTTTTGACTGTTATGATTACCCTTCCATCCAAATGTTAAGACTATGACTTGGTAAGTATCATGTGGATTGAAACTTGCTTTGTTTGAAGTCTTCCTGAAGATTTAACTTGGAAAAAAAGTATATTTGCTGATTCACCAAGTATGAGAGATATTTCTCTCTCTTGGAAAAAAACACCTTTCCTCTCCAAGATTCCTAAAGAAAATGCTACTGTGAGAATGGGGTGTGACCTTAACATCACAAAACTCAGTTCACCTCAGAAAACATGCCTCTGGCTCAATAAATTTGTTCCTTAAGAGTCAGAGTTCAGAGCACAGAACAAACACTATAAACTCCATTCAAGAAACAAATTCAGTGTTTGGATGGTACTCTGGGTTACTGTTGCCTTTTCTGCTGATCTCTGGTTTTCAGAGTTTTACCACTTGTAATTATTTACTATTAGAAATCAGAGAAGGGTTGATTAGTCAGGCCTGCTTATTCTGTTGCTAAACTCACATGAATGCTTAATTTATTGTTTCAGCATTTTACCTCTGGAGTTTACCAGACTTGACTAATACACGTCTTTATACATTCTTCCGATATGTCTCAGTTTGTATAAAATTATATCTCACAGACTACACTTTCTTCAGGAAGGAAAAAATTAAGAGTGCAAAAATGTCACAGTTCTCTGAATAAAATGTTTTCAGTATTAATTAGACTGAGCTCTTACTTTAATATTAAAAACCATTTTGGCACCACCCTACCATTTTAAGTGCATTGCACTTCTTTATGGATCAATTATTGCTTTGTCATTTAACACCTGTCTTTTTATTGTTACTCTTTTTGTAACCTTGCTATGCCTTTGAAGTAAACAGCCTAAACAAGTTAAACAAATCCCTCTGTTGAAATTAGCCTAAAAGCATCAGTGAACACAAAACTGGATGAAATTACCTTCGCTAAAATGCTTCATTAACCCTACACATGTTAATCAAACTGCTAAATATGAAAGGCTATTTAGATATCAGACATAAGAAAGATTATCAACTAAAGTCACCCTCATTTAATCAAAGGGCACACTAAAACAAGGATGATGGGCCTGGAGTCCAGTGGATAGCAGGATACCTGAATCAGAGAGATGTCCCATATTCAGGATCAGTAAAAGTTACATCAAACAAGTTAATTGGATTTGCAGGAATATGTGTGAAGGGAAACTATGCAATACTACACCATGCATATAATATTTAAACCAATCAGCGTACACTTGATGTCCCAATTAAAAGGTTCTAAAAATCCTATGAAGTTGGATTGGATGTATAGCAATGAGGGCAATTTATACTACTGTTAAGACTGTAGTAATCAATGAATGTATTGGATGCGGTGGCAGTTTGCTAGTTTGGATGTAGTGCCATGCATTTTACAGGAGCAGATAAGAATTAAAAATTGAGCTATATGCTATCTTTCAAATGTCAAATATTGCTTCATAGTTGGAAAACAATTTACTGCAATGCACATCAAATTAATTCAAATAATATAAAGTCAACAATCCATTACATCTATTGCAAACTCAATATTGGAATGAAAAGATACAATTACAATGAGTTTATAGTGAGTACAAAAGCAAAAATAATAGCAGCAGTAGAAAAAAAAGGAAATAAGTTAAACTCTCACTGCTAGTGCTGGTCTTACCGCACTTTAAGAAGCTACGGTATCCAAGCTTAAAGAGAGATTGGACTTTTAGAGAGTTGTTTCACAGTTTATTCAACCACATAATCCTAGATTTATCTCTTGAATGTTTTGTGGCCAAGAATAGTTTCACAGAGACTTTGAATCAATGGACTTCGTAAAAAGTGCGTTCAACTAATTTAGTTTACAATTTCATGAAGCAGGAACTAAACTAGGTTGCCCAGGTAGATGGCCAGATTTTACCTTTGGATGTAAGGTACTTAATATGGAACTAGATGTAAAATTGTGTGGCAATACTATTTAACAATAGGCTTCTGCACTTAATTTTTTCATTTTGTGATTCATCTTCTACAATGCTGATAAGTAAAGTCTATTTTATCATTCTGTGGTTGCATCAACTTAAGGATTGGTTGCATGTTTTCAAGGTCCCTCTTGTTAGAGTATCTGTGATGAGTTCCATATGCGATGTGCAGTCACAGATACCTATCATGGTATACTAAGTTTTTGGCATGCTAGATTTGCAATCCCTTCAGATTTGCATTCATACAATGTCCCTTTCTGAAGTGCATGTTTTTTTTTTTAAATCTGAGGCCACTAGGCAGAAAAAGGCAGTTGCAAAGTGGATAGCATAAGCAAGGTCCTAAGGATGTATATGAACTTAAGCCTGTTTTGCATGCCCTGAGATATTTTCTGCCTCATTTGCAATGATCCTTTATAATAGTTGAAACAAATGTTGTCGGTCTAGTTCAGGGGTGTCAAACTCAATTTCATTGAAGGCCGCATCAGAGTCGTGTTTGACCTTGGGGGGCCGGGTGAGCATGGCCAGCTTGACATCACTCATGTTGGGGGCACCTGTGGTGGACCAAGTGCTCTGCCAGTGAAAACAGACTCCCGAGCTCTGTTTTTGGCTGTGCCAGCCTCCTGCAACCCCCTGCCTGTGAAAACAGTGCTCAGGAGGGCTGTCCCGAGCTCTGTTTTCACTGGCAGAGGAATCGCGGGCCAGTCCTTCGCTGTTTCCAGGGTGGCCCCGTGGGCCAAATCTAAGCACCCTGTGGGTGGGATTCAGCCCATGGGCCTTGAGTTTGACACCCCTGGTCTAGTCAGACATTTTGCTTTTAACTTCAAACAAGTATTTTGGAAGCTCCCTATTCCCAAGAGAACTGGGTATAGATAGGTTTTTATCTGGATGCTCTGTTCTTCACAGAAATGCTATAAAACACCATCTAAATATCTCTGGGTACCACCCATATTCCATTTCCATTTTTGCACACCAGATATGGAGCTATCGTGAAGAGAGGGAGATATAGTTTTTCATCACTGACACTAGAAGGGAATAGGGATCAACACACCCCATGTACACTATTAGACTTAGCAGGTATCTACTTCTAACTGGCTAGTTATCATATCTAACCCCCCAAAAGACTCTAAGCTTGGTTCCAACATCAAGAGTGACTCTTTTTTTTTTTTTAAGAAGACATGAATACTTATCAGGCAATTAAAAAGCTAAATTGGCTTTAGATTTCACATCAGGAAGCCTACTAACTGCTGGTGTAGACAATATGTATTTGATATTGGACTGACACATTACATCTCAGCACATTACATCTTAGTAAATGACAAAATACAGAGGTACGGTCCCTCTCATGTTGCAAGGAGAGCTTCTAGCTACAGGGAATAGAAACGATGTCTTTTTCCTTCTCTGAATCTGTTCCAGTATCAGTTATTCATAAAATGTTCCTAGAGCTGGACACAATATTTGCAATGAAATATTGAGAGCACAGTGGAAACATTACCTTCCATAATTTGAAAGTGTGCTGTAGTTCACTGATGCAGCCTGAAATTGCATTTGCCTTTTTGGCAGCCATATCCTTCTGCTGACTCATATTCTGTTTCAGATTTTCACTTTCATCTGCTGTGCTTGCTCCTTTGATTTTTTTTTATAAAAGCTGTTTCTTTGCCAGCTGCTCTTGTAATATCTTTATCACTTGATCTGATAAATCTTCATCCTAGCTGAAATATGAGTAGTCATTGCTCTAGTGCTCTTCACTTTTCTTCAATTACCAGTTATTTGGGGCACTAAAAAATTATAACTTCATGTAAGTTTTTTTAAAGCATCACCAATCAAAATGTCTGCATTGTTTCTTGTTCTCTTCACAATTCTCAGAATAGTCAATTTTGATTAAAAAGGGAGGGGATTTCTTACAGATCTTTTCTCTAAACTCCAGTATCAAACTTCTGTTGGTTCTTTCAATTCACTTATTTACAGGAAACTGGTGGCCTTATATTCTTCTAATAGTCATGCAACAGCTTTCACTGACTCAGCTGAAAGCAGCCACTCAATGACCCAAAAGAGAAACTTAGCATGCAGTTCATCATTAACAGACAGCTTTCTGAAGGAGAAATTTTCACTTCTAGGGTAAATTTAAACTGGAGATTAAAAAATTATTATACTGAAGTTCAAATAGATTTATTGACAGGTTCCGTATTGGAAGCATTCACTTAGAGAGGGACGGGGTTACAAGTCCTCTTTGTAAATTATTTATTTTATCTAATTAGTCATCTTATTACATGTAATTATAAGCAACAATGCCACAGTCATTACAATCATGATTGTTAAATCAGGCAACATATACCATATATAATAGGAGTAAATAAAATGATATAGTACTTCTTTAATAAAGAATACTTCTCTAATAAAACCTTTAATAAAACAAAGAGGCCTCATAATCTCTAGCAAAAGTGTTATTTTTACTAAACTATTATCTAAAAACTTGGTTTCAGATGCTTAGGCTAACCTACTATTGCCTCTCTGGTTTCTTATTATTAACTTTCAATTGCGGCCTTGCCTTCCTTGTTAACACTTTCATTACCATTACCAACTATTTACCTCAGGTACTGCTGAATATTCCACAGCATTAACTGCTTTTTACAGTTACAATCTACAATATTATTTATAAGAAAATATACATGAATTGGGGTCTCAAATCAGACACTTAAATTTCTGTCCTAATCCTTCTCCACTGTCAAACTTTGTGGTCAGTTTGCGTACTCTAAAACTTTCTGCCTTATAGTTTTCCTACACCCTCTGTTTCCTTTATTTTCCCCACCCTCTGAACATGAAAGGTTTCAGGAAAACCTGACAGCTGCCATGCATCTGTCAGATACAGATAATCAGATACATTTGATTATCAAATAAGAATTGTACTGACTATGCTTTTGAGAATATTATGATCTGAATCTACCGTGTTTCTTTTAGACTTGAAAATAAGCATTTGGGCTTATTTTCGAAGCAGTCTTACTTTTTTTGAAGTGCAGCAGGCCAGACTCAGTGAGCTGGATGTGCCATGGACACACCGTTACCTCCATTCCGAACCTTCAGCATTCGGAATGGAAGCTTTTTGGTGAACGGGAGGAAAATGGGGAGGGGGAATTTTCCTGCCTGCCATTCTTCCCTCAGTCTATGCTGGGCTTGAGGAATAGATGACAGGCAGGAAAATCCCCCTTCCCATTTTCCTCTCGTTCATCAAAAAGTCTCCCGTGAGCCTCCCAAAAAGAGAGAAAAAGCAAAGCAGCTGGCTACGGAGCTGCCAGCTTCAGGGAAGTGCCCCAACAAGCAGAAGCACTGCACCCAGAAAGAGAAGGGCAAAAGCAGTATTTGCGCTGCAGTATTTGTGCTGCCCCAAGGGGCCAGCGGGCTGCAGCTATAGCCAGACAGTTGCCTCCCTGAGCCCATTCCACCACTCGTGCTGGCCACACCCATCGCCCCAGGCTTATTTTCAGGGTAGGGGTAATATTAGGCCCACCCCCAAAAAATTAGGGTTGGGCTTATTATTGGGGTGCGTCATGTTTTCAGCAAAACATGATATTTAGAAAAAAACCTGAGAAGAGTTACTTGAAGTTATTATTAAATAGTTGGGAGCAATTAAAGAATGATAACCTGTGCTGCCCCACTCTCTCACACACACACATAATTGTGGTTTAGTGAGTTTATTTATATTCTCCAGCAATTCCCTCACCAAAACCCAGAACTGTCCCAATTAAGTCCAGCCACGAACAGATAAGGTTAGTCCACAGAGCAATGGCCAACTAGTCCACAAAGCACTTGAAAGTTTCTCAAACAAAATAACTTCACCAGGCAAACTGAAATCTACACACAAGAAAGCTCACGAGGCAAGAAAAGTCCAGAATTTCCAAGGCACAGATTCCATTCCAAACACGGTGTCAATCCATCATGAGGCATGAATCATGACAACCAGAAAACACACAGCTAGGAAACAAATACATTGTTCCCAGCAACACTTCCATCTGTCTGCTGTGATAAATAACCAGCTTCCGGTGCAACCCATCAAGATGGGCAGGGCTTTCTCCTCTCGAGTAGTCTGGCTGACCTTCTCTGCTCCTGCCTTTTCTCTGTCCTACGTGTTCTCGGATCAATGCAGAGGGCAGTTCCTCCTCCTCTTTGCTGGCCGTCTGCTGCTGCAAGCTTTCCCCAGCTGGAGCCTCAGCCAAATCCTTTCCTGATGGCCGTTCAGAGCCATCGATCAACTCAGTTCCTGACATGCCAGGAATTGGTTCATCCTCCCCAGAGCAGACATCTAAGGAGGTATCTGGGGAATCATCCAAGAGAGTCATCACATAACCTCAAGGTAAAGATTTAGAAGAAAAACCATCAATTTGCTTCCAGAACTTACAATGAAATCTTGAAATAAAGATTCAAAAGATTGAACAAGAAATAACTTAATTTTGCAGTGGAATCCTAGCTATTACTAAATCATTATGACTTTTGACAGTTTAATTTCAGGCAATTTTAAACCATTATTTCTTTGGGTAACGAACACAGAACTGGACAAGAATTGAGTAGAAATAGGTTCTTTCTATGGATATCAAGCCCTTATCAAAGATTTTAACAAGCATGGAGTGGTGCCATATTTTGGTATGCACTGCAAATGAAGCATCACTCCCTCTTTCTGGCCACTTGTCCAAATTTTCACTTGTCAAATATTTTTTAGGAAAGGAAGCTCTAGAAAATGGTATTGGCAACCTTATGTATGCTGGAGCCATGGTAGTGCAGTGGTTAGAATGCAGTATTGTAGGCTAACTCTATTCCACTGCCAAGAGTTCGATCCTGACTGGCTCAAGGTTGACTCCTCTTTTCATCCTTCCAAGATCAGCAAAATGAGAACCCAGATTGCTGGGAGCAATATGCTGACTCTTTAACCCTCTTAGAGAGTACTGTAAAACACGATGAAGCAGTATATAAGTCTAAGTGGTATTGCTACTGTTATTACAATGCATTAAAGACACTGAGCCTGGAATCCACTGATGACATTCTGGAGTTCTTCCAGAGACCCTTCAGCATACATTGTGAGTGATCCAAAACCTGCCAGTCTGGAAAACATTTCAGCAGACTGCTAAGAAGAACCTTCTTTTTCAACACTGACCCAAAATGGCTTAAGGCCACACAAATAGCTTCACTGAGGTGAATAAGGTTGCCTCTTCATTTCAACGAAAAGACTCAAGTGGTCTTCCTGGCATAAATCAAGTTGTCACAGTGACTTTAAGTCACTTCACACAGGCTTAGTTCTTAGACATTTATGCATCTGTGGAATAAGTGTTCTTAAAATGATAGATACTGTGGAAAGTACATAGTTTCCCAGATATTCCTAATTTAGAAGCTTTAAGAAGAGCATGAATAATAGCAACACATAAGGACAATAAAAGACCAAAGAGCCTTAGGAGTCCAGGAGTTGAACAAATCATGAAAGCAACTCAATGTTTAATGGATTTGAAAATAAAAAAATCTAAATAAAAGGCAGCTTATTTTTTTTAAAGCATAAGTAGTTATAAACACATCTGGCAACAGATATGGTATGCAATAAATAGTGATGACTGCAAACAAAAAGATAGATTTGTAGAATCATTTTTCTTGAAGAGATTTCTCTGAAGAAGCTCAAACATATAAAGCTTTCATATCCATCCTTTGCTAGGACACTTTGCTCCTTTAGAATTGATTTAGACCATGGATTACCCAACAGTTGTTTTCTTAGTTTTTTAAAGGTGAAATTCATGCGCTCCGCCCCATGCATGTGTGCGCCTCCCACACATGTGCGTGCATTCCTGCGCATGTTGCCCACCCCTGCACATGTGCATGTATCTCCTACATGCGTGGCAGAGACCCGAAGACTAGCTGGCCAGTGGGAGGCACATGCGCAAACAAAGCGGAGCTGAGCTGGGGCAACAGCTCACGTCCCCGCAGAGAGGGCTCTGCATGCATGCCATCGGTTCGCCATCACGGTCCTATAGATTTGTTTTTTCAAAAGAAAAGTAAACTCAATACAATGATGCCCTAAAGAGAAGTTCTTTCTAGGGCACTAGAAATGGGATGCTGCCAGAAAGACTTACCTAGCTATATCTAACAAGAGTCAATGGATATTTATTTCATATTTTGCTTTTTTTTAACAGGTTTGCTGTGGTGCGGGGGAGGAAAGGAACAGAAAAATACAGGATGGTTGCAATAGAACATGCCATCATTTGCTTTCTGCTCCATAAGATAATCTGAATGAAGCAGAGCAACTGCCATTTATGGAGTTTCCCATGTTCTTTATAGGATCTTAGGGCAATAAGATGAATTGGGGCATATTTATTAATTTGCACAGCTATGCACACTTGGAAAAGGATTTGGAAGATTCACACTTTGAATCTTGCAAGAGTGCAGTATCTGTCATTTTCAGCATGTTGCTACTTTGACAGCCACATTAAAGAAGCACTGCTTTCATGGCCCCATTCATTAAAGCTATGGCATCTTTTTCCAGCGAAAAACTGAAGATAAGCAGAGCTCTGCTTGCAGAGGGTCCACATCCCATCTTTCAAATCATTTTCAAAGGATGCAAATCACCATTTATATCCTTGAAAAAGCTCTCAGACCTTTAAAATGCTGGTGAAATATGAAGAGCAAGGGTGGTTGGACATAATAATGGCAGCTTAAGGCAGGGGTGGGATTCAGCCGGTTCGGGCTGGTTCGGGCAAACCAGATGTTAATTTTACATCTGGTTCACCGAACCGGTAGTTAGAACAACTACAGAGGCTTTGGGAGGGCAAAAAACGGGCCTTCCGGAAGTCCCAGAAGTCGCAAAACATGCCTGTTTCTGGCCTCTGGAGGACTTCCAGAGCCCGGGGGAGGCCATTTTCACCCTCCCAGAGGCTTGAGAGAAGTCTCTGGAGCCTGGGGGGGAGAAAACACCCCCCCACTGTGGTGCAGGATGCCGACTAGGCCACACCCACCATGGCCACACCCACCCATCAACCGGCAGAGAACCAGTTGCTGGGATTTTTAAATCCCACCCATGGCCTAAGGTCTTCTATGTACTGTAGACACAGTCTTCTATCCCAGTCGCCTGAATTATTTTTAACATTTTGAGGAGATTATAGTATTTTCATCTGAGTTAATGTTTAAACAAAACTCTGTTTGCTTTGAAACTTGGACTTCAGAATAGGCCTGAATCAATAGGCTCCCAATACAGATCAAGTCCCAATCTTTTCCCACAAAACATCTCCCATTCCCACCTGTTGTTAATACCCAGGGATGCGATTGTGAAGTACAGATGGATCTAAATGATACCTGTATTAGCTTGTCTTCATGTTGTTTTAATTACAAGAAGAATGTAAAGTTAAAGGGCTTGCGGACAGAAGTCCTTTATGTCAACATTTCAATTTTATACACCCATGCTTTTCTTCATGCCTTAGAACGCTACTTTTATTTCTGATGGTGATGAGAATTTGTTCATAGTTATTAAGAAATAAATATTGCATACCTATAGTGGCCACAGGATTGGAAAAGGTCCGTTTACATTCCAATTCCAAAGAAGGGCAATGCCAAAGAATGTGCAAACTACCGCACCATCGCACTCATTCCACATGCTAGCAAAGTTATGCT
>JANHJO010007090.1:283871-306802 GCA_032468235.1 Pseudoxyrhopus heterurus | reverse complement strand
TGACATTGTAAACCGCTTAGAGAGGGTTGCAAGCCCTGATAGGCGGTATATAAATACAGTGCTATTGCTATTGCCTAAATTTATGGTAATGAAACAAAGACAAATGTATGTGCTCAGAAACAATTTTGTATATTTACTGATCAGATAAATTAATGATTTTAGGACAAGACGAAATCTCCATCAAGGAGAGCTCAAAGTCATTTTTCAAAGGTGTTTTTTCCAAAAGACAACTGGACTTTGCTTTTTCCTTGATGACGTTTCGCTTCTCATTTAAGAAGCTTGTTCAGTTTCCTTGAAATGTATTTAAGGAAGAACAAAGTACAGTTGTCTTTTGAAAAAAAAAACATGGGACAACCATGACCTGAATGACTGAGGATCTCCATAGATATTCAAGGTGATTTGATGATTATTCCTGGACATCATCTATACACCTCTTTTCCTAGACCCAAGATGCATTTCAAATCCAAGAAGAGAGAAAATACTTGTACGCGAAGCAGATTAAAACTGCAGAGGTTAAAACTAACAAACTACAAGTTTAGATTCAACTTTGATCAGAGTTTCAGAAATACTTTTTTTTTAATGCTATGTTTTGATACTAGGCTTTTATAAATATACATTTTATTGTGTGTATGAGCCACCAAAGAGAACAGTGTAGAAAAAATACTCACTAAAAACAACGTGGTCTTTTGTTGGTCCTTTTTTCCGAATGGGGTACAGATTAACTGCTGGAACTTGAAGAACTTGACTCATTCTATTTTGCTGATGTAAGTGGGCTTTTGTGGTTTGGCCAACAGACCTCAGCGGCATTGGAGACATCTCTGATGCTTTTGTACCTCGTCTTTCACTTAAATTTTTTGTCACTGACATTGGAAAGAAAAGGAATAACACCCAAACATCACAATTAAAATATTAAATGGAATGCCTATTGAAATAGTAAATGACATGTTGAATGTAGTACCTCTGGAGCCTATAATACAACAAGTTGTGCCCCCAAAATCAGGAGAATATAACACAACTATGATTAAATGGAGTCCCACTGATGGCTATAGGGCCACTCTCCTATAACTAAAATCTAAATCCAGTTTCCTGATCTGAATGCAAAACTAAGGAATATACTTATTCCTTAAAAGATGTATCCATATTTCCACTAGGTGGCATACTCAACCCACAACAAGTTATTGTATTTCATTTTTCATTACTGTTTTACACAAGCGTGAATACATATTGAATTTTACATTTGTTGCTATGCTACCAGGAACAATAGATTCCTCATGACCTTCTTATTCCTAAGAGACTAAGGTTTTAACATTAGAAAAATAAAATACTCAGTGAATTGAAGACCTGATGTTACTGCAAATTATGAAGATGTTGCTAATAAATATGGAACATACATGGATAACTACAATGAAATATACAATATATTCACCCTTTACTGAACTTTATACAAATAGCAGAGCATCAAGCAAGGTCCATTTTCAAAAAAATGGCTAATAACCACGTAATGCTTGACGGTCTGTCATTTGTATAAAACTAAGTAATTTCTAAAAGTAACTATCAGTTGTGCATTCAAACATCATTTTTGCATTTCTACTATTCTTTATATATAGGAACCAAAAACTATATTTTGGAATTAATTACCAAGTATGTGTAAGCTTTATTATTACTGTAATATACATGAATGCATTCTAAATGTCTGATTGTAGTACTATTTACATATTAAATCTATGTTAATAAGACATCTAATTTTTCCCATTTTGTGTTATAAAGGTATAATTAATGTTCTTTTGTGATGATATTTCATCCTTCCTTTTTCTTGGCATTCATACTATGTTACTTTTATTATTCCTTAATTCTGCAAAGTGCTAACTTGGCAACAGTCCAATGTACTAAGAGAATTTTGGCAAACACAAAGATTAAAAAGAACCTTTTTATAAAAACTCAAATCAAAAAGTCAAATAATTACATGATAATACAGATCAGGTCTTTTCAGAAAATTCTGTATAACATTCTGTTTTAAATGATTCACATATTTATTTAGTGAAAACATTGCTCCCTTCCAAACTTTTTTTTTTAACTTACAAGTGCTGTATGTAGGCTCACACTGAAGTGACATTATCTGGATTTTTTCTTCATCTGTTTCTACGTTTAGGTTGGATAGGTACTGTTTGACTTTCCTGGCCATCTGAGCATCTTCATACAACTTTTTTGCATTTAAAAGAGAGCTGCGCCGAGCACGTTTTTTGTGAGCCCCTCCTTGAACATCCAACATGTTTGAATTTGTGCTACCCTGACTCAGTGACCTGAAAAATAAGACAGCCGTTATGTATTAACTTTGCTTTGATTATGAGGAATCAAAGCAGAAAACACTGAGGCAAAATGTTCTTCTATTAAAAGCGCATGCTGATGTCAAGTTAAAAAGAGATGGAATGTTAACACATTTGTTCCAAAGTAACTTGCAAAACCGGTAACAGAATCCAGAAAAAAAATATTAAATAAGGAGTGCCATAAACAAAAACTGGGCAAAATACCACATAGGTTCCTTCTAGTGAATGAAGCCAGGGTCCGTTCAACTGAAAACTAAATATGGAGTTAAGTTTGTAATGGAAGATGCATTTTTCTAAATTCAGTGATATTAAAAGTAATTTGGCCTAGCAGTCTGAAGTAAGTACAAAATGATTATTAACTATATTTTCTTTCCATTCTGTTCCTGAGCTTGAGAAATTGAAAGGACAATATACTATAAACATCATCATTTCAAAAATAAGGAAAAATTCTTCATATTATATTCAGTTGCTTGTAACAATATTCTGCATAACAGAACATTGTTTCAGTATTTTTAACATCTTCATGAACAAACTGAATGGTATCGCTGTCAAGAAAGATTAATTTGACAGTTCCTGAGAGTTGCTATAATTTACTATTCTATTTCTCAAAGGGAGCAAACATATTTCCTGGGATGAACAGATTTATGTATGAAAGACCTATGTGTACTACTGGACAATCTTCTTTGTTATTTTATGCCAGTTGTCAAGCTTGGAACTGAAGACTTTGTGTTGAAGTTCAATGGGGGAAACTGCTGGAGAGAAAGTAAATACAATGCCCCTCAGCTACATGAATGGATTGTGCTTGTAGAATCAGAGCATGTTTTGATATGAACAATTTTACTTATCGTATCTAAAATATAATATGGACAACTGTGAATATAAACAAGCTGTATTACTTTTCAAGTCCTGTACTTTCACAATTCACAATCCTCCACTTTTTTAATTATAAAGTACAACTGAAATTTCACTTTGCTCAGTTTAAACAATATAATTAATATTAAATAACTTAATAATATTTGGCATGAGCTGCGGTAATATTGATTTTCTACCAGCAACACCTACATCCTTTAAAAATCAACTATACAACATAAATCTTCTTCAACAAGATCCTGAATTTCAGCAAAGGGCATTGCTAGTACTTGTGGAGGGCAACAGGCCCATTTGTATGGCAAATATTTATTGTTTAATATTCTCTTCTATTAGTATTGAATGTTCTTTATATTTTTCTAGGAAGCGTTTAAAAAAACATGTTTATCATTAAATAAAGCCTATCCCAAGATGGCAAATAAATAGTAATTAAGAACTACAAACATACATTTTAAAGAAGGCATAGATATAAACATTTCACAATAAAAAAGATGAATCTGAAGTTTTTCTTCCTTTTTTTAAAGGCAAGAGAAAAAGAATCAATAATGGGTGTTCTGGTAAGCTGTTGAAGATCTCTAAATTACAATATAGGAATGAAGAATGATTTAGAATCTCTGTCATACAATGCAATAGAAGGAGAGAAGTAAAACTAAATGATTGATTTCTAGAATGTAAGGCTGGGAAAGCTGAAAAAGGAGAGGACCAAATATCAGATTCTAAAATGTGAGTTTTAGATCAAATAAGAAAGATTTCTTGATAAAGGCTATTATAGTTTCAGATGTACTCAGACTCCTTATGATTTCTCTTTTAATATTTCTGAAAAGGAAAAAATAAGAACTAATTTCAAGGCTACGATTATTTCAAGCTGATGCTATCTCCAACATGTGCCTCAAAATCTTTGGAAGGTAGTCATTTATTACTTGCTTATACAATTCAAAGTTAAAAACATAATATTAAATACAAACAGAGTGTAAATTCATCAATCAAAATATCTTATTTGCATGAAAAAAAAATTCAAACTTTGGAAACATTTATTCCAGCACAGCAGTATTTCAATGGTATATCAGATATCCTTTAAAATACTTGTGCTGAACAACAAATGCTAGATTTTGTAAAGGTAAAAGTTATATGAATCTGAACTATGGGAAGGAAAAAGGGATATTGAATTAACAAGCCATACAAAGTTAATACACATAATGGAAAAATGGGTTTAAATAAATGCAAAATTGTAACATTATGAAATCTGATTGCTAATTTATTAACATTAGAAAAAGCAACAGGTTTAGAATGTTGCACACATTTTTCATAAGAAATTTCACAAACCACAAGCTGCAAAGGCAAAACAACTAAATAATAACATTCAAGATTATAAACCAATTTACCTGAATGATATGGATACACTGCGATATGTTTTAACAGCTCACCAACTGAAAATTGGCATGCATATTTTTCTTAAAACAATCTTATTATTAAGCTCATGTTCTTTGATTTTTACAAAGTAACCATTTATACTGGTTGGAAGGAAATGGGATTTTGTCCCTTGTTTTCCTACTCTAAGCAATCAAGAATAACTAACTATTCATTCTTTACAACACCTTCACCTGTCCCTGTGGGAACACAAACTTCCAAGTTTAAAATACAAATAATCTGACTATGCATAGTTCTCACTATGTTATACTTTATTTCTTATTATTTATATATTTGTATCCCGCCTTTATTTTTACAAATAACTCAAGGCGGCAAACATATCCAACATACTTTCGCCTCCTATTTTCCTCACAACATTATGAGAGGGGTTGAGTTGAGAGAGAATGACTGGCTCAGAGTCATCCAGCTGGCTTGCAAAACTAAAGCAGAACTAGAACTCACAGTCTCCTGGTTTCTAGCTTGTTACCTTAAGCATTAGACCAAACTGGCTGTTATTCAAGACTCTGATGTACATCCAGATGGTCTTAGTGCAGGATTCATTACATACTATTGTATCAGAATAGCAAAAAGACTGCATATATTGGTCTGGTCACTGCATCATTAAACATGACTTCAAGATGTAGAGCACATTATGTTTTTGCTACTTATACAAAGATGGAAAGAAAATGAATCATACTCCCTAAATTCACATATATAATAGATTGGAGCTGATTTCGTTTCCATGAAAGTAACACAGCTGAATTTCATAAATACTGCCAAATTCTATATACACGGATATAGCATTTCAGATATGCCGAGTGCAAATACATTAGGAAATAAATTTATTGTATCTTATTGGAATTCCTTTGTTTTAGCAGGATTGCTTCCAAAATGGCCATGGTTAAGATGTAGCTAAACTTCCACAGAAGCTTCTAATACTGATGAATCCAGAGCCATACATGGCTTCTGAATATACTTGTCCTAATCTGTGGGAATTGGGCATCTCTCAACTTCAATACAGGCCGTTCCTGGCACATCTCATGGCAACAACATTTAGTCATTCTTTTTCCACTCTTAAGCATTAAGCAAGCTTATTTTTCAAAGAAATTATAAACTATGGAATTTCTCTAAAGTTCTGGCATGTGTGTATATGCTAGATATCCATTAACAGATATTCGTAAATGTGTGGTCTGTGTTTTTTAAAATCTTCAACCAACACTTACAATAAATCATCTGTCAATAAAAATATTTTATCTGTGCCTAAATTGGGTAACTTTCAAGGACTTTATATGCAAATCATAGTGATTTTATTTATTTAAAATTTGATTTTATTAATGTGTGGGTTCCAATTTGTCATCATAAACCTGTGTTATCTTAAATTTGGAAATAGTTAGAACAAAGTATTGCAGGGTTAATAAAAATGCATGCTGTTGTTGAAGTGCATGCATTAATGATGATGCAGAATGTTAAAAGTTGCATAATTTTACTTTAAGTCTTAGTTGCATTAATCTCTGCACTTACCCCAAACTCCTCCACCTCTTCTTCCTGTAACCAAGAGCCATATACAATGAAGCATGTATTTAAAAAAAGAAAGCAAAGGGGGGAAAATCACAGTTGAGAGTCAGAAAGGAAAAAGATGTAGACAGGAAAAATAAATGAAAATTTTGATCAGGTAAAAACACTTTTCAAACCAGTAAAACAATTTTTTACAATGGAATACAGAGACAAAACTTGTTAGAATACATGATGAACACAGAACACACAAAAAACAAAAGATCTGGGCTTCAAGGACCATGTTTGAGGAACAGGACAACAGGCAGAGGAGCTTCCAGCTAAATGTGGGTATAGTTTTCTAGAAATAGTCCCTTTTTCATCTATTTTCATATCGAGAAGGTTCAACGGTAATGAACACTTTCTGTTTAATGTACTTTTAAACCCAACAGTACTATTTTTAAAATATATTGAGTTACAAATTTATCAATTTAAAAATGATTTAATTTAGTCATGCTGAGTTATGTTCTAGTTTGTGCAAGATAGACTCCTAATCTAAAATATTATACACTGCAATATATCAAACATAAAAAAGATTTACTAGCTATATAAGCATTTCAATGAAAGTATTGAAAAATTAACAGAACATTTTGCTTTCCATTCACATTTACATAACAATGAAATTAAACAAAAGATAAACATGGAAATACAAACATGCAATTATTTACATTCCACATTTTTCTATTTCTAATGCCATACCTTTGTCTGAACATCACAGCAGGATCCATATTAGCAGAAGTCATTCTGACCACCTGGCGTATCTCTTTCGCAATCATTCTCAGTTTCTCAAAATTTACCAAACCATCCACCTTTGAATCATTTCCTGTACAATTAAAATATGTGGGGGAAACATTTAAGATTTTTTAACATACTTCTGAGGCTGTCAAATTACTTCTTTTATGTATCACAACACATTATTATTGCATGATAATATCCTTGGACACAAGCAAGAAGTCGCAAGAAGCTTCAAGACAAGGGAGAAGTGCCAATCATAATCCCAAAATATCCACACCCATTTTTTTTTAATATCAGCAGTTGTCAGCAAAAGAACATGTAACAATAGATCTGAACTGCCTTTGAATTTTCAACAATAAAAGAAACTGAGAGCAAGGGAGTTATCTTAATTTCCACTGCTACTTGTTAGTTTGGGAAATGGATGTTTATTTTTCCCAGAATTTTCAACTTTTTCAGTCTGAGAATCGATTCTTAAATACAGATCCAAATCCAAGAGACGTTTTTTAATTACACATACTTTGTTCCTCATAACATTTGGAAGCCAGGCAGAATACAAGTTTAATAAATAATAGTAAAACATCCCAAGTCATTGGGAAGGACTCAATAGGTGTACCAAAATGACAGATCTAGTCTAAACAACTGCTTGATTATGAGACTAAGTATAATATATTCCATAGGTAAGGTAGTTAGTTTGTTTGTTGTGAGCCACCCGGAGTCCTCTGGGAATGGGGCGGCATAGAAATTCCAACAAACAAACAAACAAACAAATAGTCCTCTACTCATAGTGGAAAGGTGAAATTCAATTTTGGTGGGCCACAGAGCTTTAAAATAAAAATAACTGCATGAATTATATTTTTAATGTGTGTGTCCAGACTTGCCTTCATGTAGAAATGTAATATCTTTCTTGACCACTGGGAATAATGGAATAATTGGAGGCTGCATGCTCTGACTGCTAAGGATATTGCGATACTTTGCCATGTTCCTAGATGGATCAAAAAGATCCTGAAGATCTCTAAGGTGTTTTTCATATTTGCTTGGTAACTTTTCCCATGTACCTCTGAGTCGAGCCACTGGTGCCAGATTAAGACCACTGCAAGAAATAATTTAATAGTTAGAACTGTACTGATGTGCTTTATCAAAAACATATATTTAAAGACTGATGCGCTTTATCAAAAACATATATTTAAAGACTGATGTGCTTTATCAAAAAATATATACTTTTAAAAGAGCAAAATTTTAACGAAAGCATATGTGCTCTAACTACTTTCTGTTGAAGAGCCAGCAACTCCTACCTGCAAATGTTAGGGAACAAAGAATTTCCTACGAAACTCCTTACAGAAATCCCTCTGAGCTTTGAGAAAACTACTTCTTGCACATCCGCATCTTACTTAGATGTGATTTTGCAATCTTAGATCTTGGCAATGTGATGGAGCACCACCATAATGTAACAAAACCATTCTCTTTTCTCCTTACATCTCTGTAGTGGAAGATAGATTTCCACCTCAAACTGCAGTTAATATTACACTGGAGGTGATAAATAATATAGTTATACTGGATTAAGCAAAAACTCTGGATAGCCTTAACGGAGCTAAAAAAAAAAAAACCTTGCCAAAGTATTGTTATTATTTTATGCCTTTGAGTGAGTTTGGACTCTTGGCAACTGCCTGGACAAGTCCCTGCAGTTTTCTTGGCAAGGTTTTTTTTTAGCAGTGGTTTGCCCTTGCCTTCTTCTTATGGGTAAAAATGACCGGCCAAGGACACATAGCTGGCTTTGTGCCTAAGACAAAGCTAGAATTTACAGTCTCCCAATTTCTAGCCTGATGCCTTAACCACTACACTAAACTGGCTCTCCTAACAATGTATTTACTTTATGATTAAAAATAATGACAGAACTGTGGCTTGTAATCTCTGGAATACTTAATCATATTAAAACATTGGAAATATTTAGCTATAAATAATTTCAACCCAAATGAAAAACTAAATAGATCTGATTGCTAATATTTTTTAATATAAAGATTCTTTTGAGTTAAGCTCAAATTTCCAGGATTACATGTCCATTTTCTTGGCAACAATGTGGAAATTGTTGAGGGATTTCCCCTCCGCCCCCTCCCCCAGTTTCCAGGTCTAGGCCAAGGTCTACAGAAAGCCCTTGGTTGCCATGGCAACTGGGACTGGAATTTCTAGTGCTAATTGATACAATTGTAAAGTACATGGCTGCATCGTTTAGCGATGGAAATCCCAGCATTCCCAGTTGCTGTCATAACTCTAGCAGCACACTGGTCATTAAACAAGAAAAAGGGAATCCCGTGCAAGGAGCATTGGGAAGAGAACATGATCCGTAGGTGCCACAGGTGGACGCTAAGGAGTATGGGCAGGGTTGCAGGGGCTGCAGACAGGCACTATACAGTAGAGCACACAGTCAGGCCAACAGGAGCTGCAGGCAGGCATTAATTTTCAAGATCAGCAAACCTCCTAGGGCTATTACTATTTGAAAAGTAAAACTCAAACAAGAACTTTTAGAGGCTTGCAAATGGATTTCTACTCCATACATCTAAGTATCCACAACTAAATTTTAAAAAAATCTAAATCTAAAATTTTATTAAGTTCACTAATAATAAATATATATTTAGGTATCATGTTCATCTTAATTTTGCAAATAACTTTTCAATCTGTTGGATAAAGTCTATGATCTTCAAATCCACTATATTCTACTTCAGTTTCCTGCTACTCTATTATTTTTTAAAAGAAAATAACCAACCTAATAACAGCAAACATAGAGTTGAAATTCTTGCATTCTCTGCAATGGAGAGCGATTTTTATGAAATGTTTTACAATCTTCATCCTTTTCAGCTGATTTGTTTCAGATAGAATTTCCGTAGCAACCCAAAACGTTTCTTGATTAATAACATCCTCAAATTGTTTCAGGTTAGTATTTCCTGTTTTAGAATCCAGCTTATATAATTCATCAATATACTCGGTAGGCTCAATGTTTCGAAACAATTCAAAGTCTCTCATTGAAAGCTGAGTAGCCACTTCAATAGTACTCAGCTGTAAAAGTGAGATTTGGCTCTCTCTTAGCAATTCTTGAGCATCTTCATCTGAGCACAGAGTCTCCGTTTCCATATTATTTTTCAAATAATACCTAAAAATACAGTGAGAAGCATATATGATTTAATAGAGTTAATAACTTTGCAGAATTCTAGTCCAATGTAATAAACTAAATAACACGAAAGAAACTGCTTCTATCAAAGACAAAATATTCCCTTTTCACTCTGCTGCCCTCAGTATCCCTTTAAAATTACTGTGGTTAGATGCAGATTTGAAGAATGAAGGAAAGGATAGGAGAAAAGTTCATTAAAACAAATGGAGAGCTTAGGTATTTTTGCCCATTACTCTTCATTACCAATCACAGGGCCTTTATATAAATTACTCATATAAAGTATGCTGTACCTTCCACAAAAACATCATTAAATGCCTACACTGTTTTCCCATGGATACATTTATTCTCTGGGAGTTACTTTTAAAGAAGATTTTTCATTTTCCCAGAAACCATGTTCCTTTTTGGAGTGCATTAGTGTACAATCTTAGGGTTAGAGCTAGGTTAAGTCAATATTTTTATCTCTGATACAGTATTTGTCAGCTATTATTTTGTTGTTGTTGTGGTTTTTATACTTCATGTTGTGAGCTATCTATATTTTAATTATAAAATATCTGTTGATGTAACACTTCATTTTTACTTTGGTTTACTTAACATAATCTGGCAGTATGTATCAAATCAAAGGCAATAAAATCTGTTTACAGTAAGAAATGCTGCCTCTTTTTAGTATTTTCTTCTCTATCTCAATTGCAAAATGAAATTTTTACCTCCCATTGAGCTGAATTCGGTCTGCTAACTTTGAGAACTGGTCGGGAAGCCTTCTCTGTTTGATGACTCCTTCAGTGCTCACAGAAACTTCACACAGAGAATAGGTCTCTGGGGTTCCTGTCAAATTGAATTCATGTACTGCGTGGCTTACAACTTCTTTTGCTGTAGTGTCTTTGCTGATGATAATGTAACAACTCTGTTGATCAGCTTTGAAGACTCTGATAACCTGATCAGGAATATCTGAGATTAAAACAGAAGAGTTAACACGTTGACTTATTTCCACGGATAATATATTATTTCTATTTTTAATTATACATATTTATTTTTTAGCCTTTATAGAAAATTGACTTGAAATAAAATACTTTCCATAAACATGTATTTATTATTTTGTTCTTGGATAAAGAAAGTGGACCTTGCCCTGTACATCATTTCTCTGAGATCTAAACCCCTTTTAAAAAGTCTTTTAAAAGCCTGTAACTATTTTGGATGTTTGATTCCTCCTAATGGCTATCAACTAGGTTACTGTTTATCTGATACTTTGCTTTATAGTGTTACCAGGGAAAGAACTATAATTGTTAACCTGACGTGGATTATGAGAAGAAATAAGTGTCTCATAAATCAATAAAGCTTACTAAACTTCACGTATAGTGTATTGATTGCTTTTTCCTTATGGATAATTCATTCTTTGTTAAACAGCTTTGCTACATGATATACCTTTGGTTTGGAAAAGCCAACAGAGAGAGGGCAAGAGCATATAATTTAAAGGGACTGACATTTATTTTCTTCTAATGTTTCTACTCTGAACACACATGAATATACAAACTTTCTGCAAAAGACTGAATTTATAAAATAACCTTTACAGAAAGATACATAATAGCCAAGCACAGTTCCATCTTAGAATCTGATTCAGATATGCAGAGAAAATGTAAGGATGAAAACTTTCTCATTGTATTTCAGTTGCAGATTTAGAAGACAGAATCATATTCATAATCTCTATTCATATAAAAACAATTTCCCTACATACAGAAAAACATTTAGAAGGCTTGTCTAAATGTTTGTTTTCTTGACATGGTAGCTTTAAAAAAATACATGGAGCAACACTGAAATCTACTATCTGAAATAGTGTGATCAATGAAGCCTTGAGATGAGGTGGGAGGCAAACAATTTTAATAAATAAATAAATGAATAAATAAATGCTACGATTAAAATATTCAAATTTTTTTAAAAAATACCCTTGGGAAAGTTGGGATACTTACAGTAAAAGCCAACTGCTGCAGAATGAAAAAAGGGGGAAAGTCAGAATCTAAATGTTATGCCACGAATAAATGCATTTACATAATTTCCTGTAATAAAAATCTAAATGTTTTGTACAAGTCAAACAAAAAATGCTTGTGTCTGCCTTTGAGTCAATGTTGACTCCTGGTGACTCTGCTGTTTTCTTGGAAATATTTCAGACTGGCCCAAGGTCACCCAACTGGCTTCATGCGCTGGACTAGAACTCCAGTCTCTTGGTGCCTAACCTGTTGCCTTAACCACTATACCAGATTGGTTCTCTTATGCACATAAACCAGAGGTGTCAAACTCACGACGTCAGGGCAGCATCACATGACGTATCGTGACTTTTTTCCCCTTCGCTAAACCGGGCATGGGCATGGCCAGCGCATGACGCATCCAGCCTGAGAGTTTGACAGCCCTGATGTAAACAATATCAGGGCGCTCTCTCTCTCTTTCTCTCTCTCTTCCTCCCTCCCTTTCGAGTTTAGGCATTTTGTGATTAATGCACTTTCTTTTAAGAAAACATTTTACATAATTTACTCTGTTATGGGGATTAGCAGACACCTAATTCTCAGTATTTCATATTCTCAAGATTCTACAAATTATATTATAGAGTATACCAAAAGTCAGGTCCCACAGCCAATTTATTATGTAAATTACATTAAATGTTCAATTTAATTACCATTTTCTTCTAAACATTTTATTTTTCCAACAATGCATAACCTTTTTAACTTCCTAAGTACATTTTTTTCTGGAAAAAAGTATTAATAAACACATTGTATTGTATCTGGTCTATGGGATCTGGCTTTTAGTACAATCTGTAAATTAAAGACACTAGTAATTATATAAAGATGATTCACTTTTCCTATAAATGCATACATTTAAACAAATTCTGTTTAAATATCGGTGCATTTTATTCTTGTTCATACTTAACTACTGAGTATTGGTGTTACCTAAACATGCTAGAAAAAATGATACTGTATAGCTACGGTTTATCCAGATATACAAGGATGGATCAAAAGATTATAGCAAGTACACTGAACATATATATGAAACTGCTGGGAGAATAGCTTGAGGTGAGATTATCAATATATTAATGTCATCCATTTACACAGTGACATCCTGGCCAAGCCAGTGATGCCACTAAAATCCTGAATTGGATATGGCAAACCAAACTCAGCTTAAATCCCATTGGATCAGAGTTGACAGCATCAATATCTGAGTAACTTAATAACATCAACTGTGGTAGTTATTCTTGATTGAATCACACTAAACCCAAATTATTGTGTGAGTTCTAGGTTCTTTGGCTTCTGTACCCAGTTTCCGAACTGTTGATATTTACCTGGGAAGCCCTTAATGGAGCAACTCCAGGACATGTCAAAAAAATACCGTGCCAGAATTGAACCCATTGAATCCTATGATCAAGAGAGGAGGGCTTGTTGCAGCATCCCTCTGCTTGAACATTCTTAACATGGCCCTCATGTTATCAAATATCCCTCTCTAAGTGCACCCAATCCTGATAATATTTTATAAATAAATTAAAGCAATTTTGCTCTACTGTCCCTTAGAACTAGAGTAGCTGGTTTTAAGGATATCTTAAAGGATAAGGATATCTATGATGAAATGTATTAATGGCTTTTAATATTACTTTATGTTATACTTTTACTTTCATTCTTCTATTTTGCAACTGACTTAATTGCAATGTCCAGAGTCCATTAGTTTTAGGTGGATTATAATATTGGCAAAATACGCTGTTAATGAATTCATAATACTGATTTACAAACAACCATTAACAACTAAGGCTTTTTTTTTCAATAGAAGATGAACTTTAGACACATATCACAATAAAGAGAGACTTATTTCACCTGAAGGATTCGAAAAATCCAGCATGCTAGTTGTGGGCTGCAGGAGATCAGGACTGCTGGATGAAAGTGTGCCAGGAATAGGCATAATTGCCAAACTGTGTCTGCACTGTCTTGTTCCCACAATGCTGTCATCTTGTGACTGGCTTACACTGCCATCACTGTAAGAGAGTATTAGAAAATGTCAATATAGATGATCTAGAAAAGGAATTATTTTAATAAAGACATAAGTGATGGAGGAACTCCAAAGGTACTTAGAAGTGCTAAAAGTCTGGAAATTAGAGACAGAGATGGAAATATTCCTTATATATAAGCACTCATGTTATTAACATAAATGAAGAAATAGATTATTTATGGAACTCTGGATTAAATAGTAACATTTATTCTACTTGACCTTCTTAGAATTGGTATAAAAGACAAGACTATGATACAGGTGGCCCTTGTTTAACAATTACTCATTCAGCAATCATTTAAGTTTGCAATGGCACTGAACAAGGGTAATAATGAATCCTTGAAGTTCTAGCCAGAGCAGCACCCCATATGACTGTGATCGGCACCTTCAGCTGGTCCAGATTTCCAACCGCTGCAGTGCCCCATGGGCATGTGACCACAGTTTGTGACCTTCTCTATAAATCAGTGGGGAAACTGGCAGGAAGCTGGATCATTTGTCAATACACAAGGCAGGCTTCTCCGACCATCAGCTGTGCTGAAAACACAGCAAATAAAGGCAGCTAGAATTGATAAACCTTCCCCTGAATGCTAATAAGATCCTGACACAAAGATAACTTGTAATTCAGTTTCTAAATCTAGACATTATGTTCTTGCATATGTATTGATACTAACCTACTTGGAATAGTGAAGATGGGTTCTTTAGTGTAACAATTCTATTTTTTATTGGCACTACAGCTGGAAGAATTTGATAAGCAGGGATTTCCTTTAAAAATCTCAAGAACTAAATAAAAGGGTTGACTGGATAAAAGATTGTACAAAGTTGGATCAAAAGCAGTACTCATTTTAACACACCTCAAAACATTTTCAGTTTCTTTGAAAAAAAAAGGTGTAATATTTTATCATACCTGAATAGTTTTGGAGGCAAGATACTGAATCGTGTCTTGTCTAAAATTTTCTTGATTCTGTTTCTTCCTCCAGACACAGTGTTCGCTTTCATTTTCTTGTTTGCTTTCTCACGTGGAAACATTTGTTCCACATCTCCAGGAATATCTGGGATGGAGTAACGATTATTTTTCTTTTCTGCTATTTTGGGAATATGTGGAACTCCATTTTTCTCCTGTCCTATCCTACTAAGTAGTTCTTTGAATACTGTAAAATGTAGAAAATATATTCTTTTATTAGAACACAGTGCTTGTTTAAAAATGTATTTAATATCAAAGGTATTTAAAATTCACAGTAAGTCAAAGAGAACAGTAGTAAAACTTATCAAATTCTCTCTATAGAAATTTTGCTGTACATTAGTGCCAATTTGATGATGAGCAGCATGATGACAGTTTTAGTCAAGTTTTCCAGCTTTTTTTTAAATAATTAAGTATCCACCTGTCCCAAAAGTTATGGCTAATGATGTTATATTAAACTAGATTAGATGGATCAAAAAAATTAAGATGTTATTTTTAATAGTGGTAACTTCATAACATACACAACGATGAGATAATCCATAATTTTGAAGAGGGAGGCTGAAGGAGTGAAATAGGTGTCTTAAACCTCATACCTTAAACTCCTTCCCACAATGCTTTAGCTATGCCCATTCTAAAAGTGCTCTAGGGGTCCCCAACCCCCAGGACACAGCCCTCTGCTGGCCACAGCCAGTTTGGAACTGGGCCGCAGAAATGTTGGGCAAGTGTGTGCAAAGCTGCATTTGTGAAAGTGGCATGCACGTGTGTGAAACAATCCCTTCTTCCACCCTCTTGCCGCCGTTGCTGCCACCTCTGCCAATTCACCGAGCCAGAAAGGTTGGAGACCGCTGCTCTAGATAATGAGGAAGGAATACCAAAGTGTATACACTGCACATCTCTGATGGAGTACATAAAGGAAAAGGTGACTCTGAACTCAACTGAAAATATCTGGAACTAATTCTGAAAGTTAATCATGCTCAAATTGCTGTATGCCAGTCCAGCTTAAAAAAAAGTGTGGTCCTTATCACAGCAAGTCTATGAATTAGGCTATTTACACCTTGCAGTCTTAACTGCTATGATATTTACCTGTTGTATTGGATTAGAAAGTTCCCTACATTTATTTTATCATTTAAAAATCCAGTCCCTTCCTTCCAAGGAAGAATTAAAAAAAATTAACTGCACTTAGGATCTTGGTCAACATCTCTGCAAGATACTCACCAAAAATATTTGTTTTTACAGTGATGGAAAGATGAGTATTGTTTCTCAAGATTTCAGTAGCTTTTGAAAATGTAATGTTCTCAAAGTTTTGCCCATTTACTTCCATTACCTATAAAATGACACAAACAAGTTAAGCCTGTAAGACACCATGCTTCTCAAATACTTTAGTACTTGGTAACTTTATTATTGGCTCAGGCTGAACTTGAAATTTGATTACAACATCACATTTTATTCATCTTAAACATCATCAAATTCAGTTCTTTATTTTTTTTCTCAGTACATAAGAAAGAGATCTAATGCTTTTATCCAACCATAGTTTGGCTTCACCAAGAAATGAAAGCCACAGTTTAACGAAATTTTCTAATTATGATTGGAATGAAAATGTTTTTGTTTGCTTGCTTGTTTGTTTTTGTTTTGGCAAAGGCATCTGAAATGAATAGAAAATTTCTTGGTCAGTATATTCAGCTGAATGTGTATGCCTATCTATGCGTCACTTAACAAAATAGATTAAAAAAATGTAACTTAACCTCACCTGATCACCACGTTTAAGCCCAGCTTCTGCTGCTTTGCTTCCTGATTCCACTGACTCTATAAAAATACCAAAACCTTTTTCGTTCCCTCCAAGAAGACTGAAGAAAAGTGGTGAATCTCTAGAAGGCTTTTGCAAGGTGACTTGTCTCCACTTTGCTTTTGCGGCACATGCAATGTTTAATAACCTGAGATGTCCTTTCATTTTCTGTAAATGGTCAGACGAGCAAACATGAATGTTCTGCATCTAAACAACATGAAATCCTAATTATGAAGGAGGAGCTTCTATAACCATTAATACTCAACTGTAACTGAATTTCTCTGATTGGAGATTTGTGAATTAACAAATAGGAGTTTTAAATTTGCAGTTTCAAAATCTTCTCGATCAGGAATGTCAAACTGGCAGCCCGCGGGCTGGATGTGTCACACACAGGCCACACCCTGCGAATGGGGAAAACGTCACAAAACATCACGTGACAGCAACATGATGCCGCGAGTTTGACACCCATGTTCTAGATTTTTGACAGGAATCCTGTGCACTATGGGTATCAATCATGATTAGGCACAACTCTTATTATTCCTGTCAATTTCTAAGAGTGACACAATGGAACCCTTAGAAGGAATTTTGATACCAAGTAGGTGGGGGAGGGAGTGCAAACTTAAACTACTTCAGTTAGGAACCAGTTCTCATTGGTCTTTGTTATCCACATTTATGGATAAATATCTACCTTATTACATGAATTAAAAACAACAGTTCCAAAGTCTGCATCTCTTTGGGATTGGAGGCCCATAAATAGTGTTGAATACAAATAGAAGACTAAGCCCAGGTAGCTGCATTGCATAATTCCAGCCCCACAGTTTTTGTGGACTGATCTAAAGATATTAAGTGGGAACTGCTGCTTAGTTGGCTCATAATAGTTTAGAAAAATGATGGGTAAAGACTCCCAACTCCCTTGGAATATCAAGAACAAAGGCCAGTCTCTTTGGAATTAAGCTGCTCTACACAGATTGAAAGACTGGAGAGATCTTTCAACACCCAAAGTTAACAAATGAGCAAATGACCAGTTGAAGAAACATTAAGAAGAGTGGAGCCCTGTCCAGCCATCCTGTGGTACTCATAGACCACAAGATTCCCACCAAAAACCTGTCAGCTCTAAAAAAAAAAATGGAATGGAGCTTTGTACAGGCATAAAATACCACAATGTGAATCTGAGACCACGGTGAAGAACTGTCAAATTACTCATTGTAATATTCAGATTGCACAGGACTATCCTCCTGATGACCTTGATTCTGGGTTATTTGCCAAAACTGTGAAATGTGAAAGAAAAGTCCAACAGTTTGAGCTTAAATATATATACTCACCCTTCTAAAAATGTTTTAATGTGTTTTTTTATTTTTAAAGAGGTCTTAAAAGATATAGATATAAAATATACAATGTACAATATATTGAGTCCTACCGCATTTTCCAAATGTTTTTCAAATTCTTCCAAAAATCTTGTCATGGCTGGATCTCCTTCAAAATCATTAAAATGGTTATTCACCCACAGCAGTACAACTCGAGTAACCTAAGAACAAATATAAGTTGACATTTCAATACAATTCTACTGCTATTTGTAGATAAAACAATGCTTAAACTGTTTATCATTTCATTCTATAAGTTTATCAAAGTTTTAAATTATAAATTTAAAAAAGGAGAAAAATCATTAGTACAATACAATACAGTAACCCCCAGAGACCCAAGGATCCATGTAGTCTCAAAAGGATTTGAGAGCAGCCCTGAGAGAATTTAAAATGTATCATTTATGACACTCAGAGAAAAGATTAAATACATGAATTAAATATAATAATTTTAAATACATATTATTTCAAATTGAAAACACTGTAGGTTTATGGATTTTTTCTTGCAAATATGTCCACTTTGAATTTATGTATTTTTAAAAACAACTCCAACCCTCCTTTGGTAAAAGCTAATTAAACTGAAGTATGTTTATTTATTCTGCCAACCTAGCAGTTCGAAAGCATGTTAAAATGCAAGTAGAAAAATAGGGACCACCTTTGGTGGGAAGGTAACAGCGTTCCGTGCGCCTTCGGCGTTTAGTCATGCCGGCCACATGACCACGGAGACGTCTTCGGACAGCGCTGGCTCTTCGGCTTTGAAACAGAGATGAGCACCGCCCCCTAGAGTCAGGAACAACTAGCAGGCATGTGTGAGGGGAACCTTTACCTTTATGTTTATTTAAATTAAGAACAGCCAGAATAAGCTTAATTTGGGATGCTACTTTTTGATAGCATAGCATGAATAATTGCATAAAATTTGTTCCTATTATAATCTCTCAATACACTTCAGAAAAGATCAAACACATTCAATAAGGTACAGCAAAAAATTCAACTAGTTTTCATCAGTAGAAGTAACATTTATTTCAAACATATGACAACTAAAAAAAACCAAATTGGTAATGTCTAATTTAGGAACCAACCTTGTCCCTGAGACTGTCAACCTGAAACCATTCTAAAAGTTTGTCTCCAACTTCCAGAGGGCTTGCCAAAAATGTTCTGAATGTTAATAAAAAGTCTTCAATGTAAGTTGGATCCACAATAGAGTGCTCTTCTATTAAATGCATAATGAGGCGTTCAGGTGTAGCCTTAAAAACAAAGAGACTGCAGTGAATCTCCTGACAACTTAACTCTGTAGTATTATCAACCATGATACAATCAGAGATAGTGACACATAAATTCAATTCCTAAATGTCATTCATAAACTTTTATGCTAAAACATTTGCCCATCTAACCTCCACATTTTTCATATTAAAATCCTTCCTTATAAATATTTTATTATTTCATGATAAACTCTGCCATTATTTTCTCACCCATGCACTTAAATGCGGTAACCCATCCAATTTCTGATGCATCATTAATGCATTTCTAACCTAGCTACAATTATTTTTTAACAGCTGGGCATGAGAAGCAAGATGTGGCAGTTTCTTAACCCAGCACTCATTGTAAGAAGAGAGATAGATATGATAATCTAAATTGAGAGTTCGGAGAGATCAGAACAGAAAACCTATATTATCTTCCTTTTGGGGAAAAGAAATATACTCGCTGTTATTTGTCAGGTGCCCAGGTAACAACAGGGATGACTTATTTAACAATCAACAAGATACTAGAATCTTAGCCAAAGGCCAGGTCAATATAATAAGCTATAATAACTCATTTTATTCATAAATCTTAGTAATAAATACTACAAACAAACATTTAATTGTACAAATTTTCTAGATATTTATTTAGCATTATAATTCATACCATTTCTATACATTCAAATACAAAATTCCTTTTATGTATCTATGAATCACAGAATTCCTTTGTCAGGCTGGTGTAGGCAATTCCAAAATTGCTTGTCCTTGGAGACTTCAATTTATTACCCTGTCATGTTGAGTTACAGTCAACTCAGGAATTTATGGCCTCTATGGTAATCATGGATTGTCCCAAACAATAGAAGGCTGAATGCATTACTGGGGGGTCACACATTGCATTTGCTTTTAGTCTCAGGGCAATTGCAATGTGATCTGGTTTTGAAGGTATTACCATTAGTCTACTGATCATTTTTCGGCTGCTTTTGATAGAATCAATTATGGTATCCTTTTGGACTGGCTGTGGAGTTTGAGATTGAGGGACAACATTTTACAGGGGTTTTCCTCTTTGGCAGCCAGGCTCAATCATTGTTGATAGAGGGGAAGTGACTGAGCCCAGAGACCCTCACTTACGGAGTGCAATGCATCTCAATGCTCTTGCCTCTTTTTTTACATGAAACTGCTGGGTGATCCAGAGTTAGATGTTAGGTGGCTATATAAATGTTTTAAATAAAGAAGTAAATCACCTATTGGCTTACTTTAGACCTTGATTCTGAACCAAGCAGGTGATGCTATTGAAGTCCTGTCCCAGTGTCTGGAGGCTGTGTGAGTCTTGAAGCAAATAGATTAAGACTCAATCCTGACAAGGCTATGTGGCTGTGGATATCTGAGTCCCCTTACATATGATAATTTTCCATCTTCGCTCTTGGATGGGATTGCATCTCCCCATTCAAGATTGCTAAGTGATCTGGGGATCATCCTGGACTCGCATCTCAAATGACAGTAGTGGCCAAAGGGCTTTTGCACATGTACATCTAGTGCACCAGTTGAACTCTTTTCTGGAATGGAGACCCTTCAAATTGTCACCATAGTCACCTCATGAATGGACTATTGTAATGCACTATTGTAATGTAAGACATCCCCTGAATATAAGACCTGGTGCTTATTTTGGGACCAAAAAGGAGACCGGGTCTTATTTTCAGGAAAACACAGTATCTGATAAACACCTATCTCCTGCAAACTGGTGAGACTGGGACACAGTTGATCAGGGGTTTCATTGATCAAGCAGTGTTGTCTAGGGAAACCCAAGAAATGTTGTGTACCTGCCTCTAGAATAATATCCTCCAGGAAATTTTGATAGCTCCAACTCTAATGATGTTCAGGAAGCTATTAAAGACTGACTATTACACAGGTGGGTGGGTGGACCCCCATTGTGTGACTTTTGTTTTTGTTTTCAGGCCACTTATGTATCTTTTTCTTTTCCGGTATTATTCTTGTTTTTTTAATTATAAACCAAGAGTTATTAAAAGTTTGGCAGCCTTTAAGTAGTTTACATAAATAAATAAAATCCAGTAATCTAGTTATTTGACCTATTTAATAATCCTTTATGATAAGAAACAAGATTTATCCTGAAAACCAATCTTATGATATTCACAAAAGCTGGAGATTAATGAATCCTTAGTAAGATATCATTTTTTGATTACCTTAATGACAATGTGTCCTTTTCTGGTTCCACTGCGGTCTAATTCTCTATGCTCCTTCACCATAACAATTTCTCCTTCCTCCTCCACTTTATGTGTATTTTTTTCAACATGGTTCAAAATACGCCAGTAGTCCTGCTGGGCTATGCATACAAACTATTCCAAAACAAGAAGGACATTTTAAAAAACAGCAATATTATGTAAAAATCTATTGCCAAAAATTCTTTTAATACAATGAATAAAGATCAGGTCATTTCCAGCTAATTTCTTAAAGATAACTATGTGTTAAGTTCAGTAACAAATAATACATTCAATAGAACAGATCTGATTGAGAACTGGATTTTTAAAAAGAAAATGGTCCTAGTCACATTTCAGTGGAAGATAGCTGTCAATTAACCAAAGATTAAATAATAAATAGTTGTTACTTGAAGAAATAGTGTTAGGAATAAAAACATTATAAATGAAAGTTATAATCTGTTTCTAGAATCTATTTATATTATAAAACTCTGTCTTTCTGTTTGTAACCCTCAATTAGCCAAAAAGAACACATATCAGAACGATTTTCTAAATCCATGTACCTCAAATGGGTTAACTTAAAATATGTTTTCAAAGTCTGGACCCATGACTCCCTTGGAATTGAAATTTCAACTATCTTTACAAAAGTTGCATTTGCAAACTTGTGGCCACCCCAGTTAGTTGTGACCCCATGACGGTGATCTCTGCCACTCCTTGCCAGTTACCCACAAGCAAAGTCAATGGATAAGCTAGCAGGAAGTCAGAAGTCGCTGCCACTCCCAATGCATTATACCCCAACATTTTATTTTAGTCAAGCTACTTCAAATCCATTAAGTTAAAGAATATATAATAAATCTAGGAATCATCACTCCTGTGGAATTGAAATATCCACATTGTTCAGACCAATCTTATTCTTGTGTCAAAGTTCTAGTCATTGCAGCACCCTTGTGGGGGAAGCCAGCAGGGAGACAGAAGTCGATCCCGCTCTCACTGCTTTTTTTGCTTGCCCATGCTCATGCTGTTTAGGTAAGGAAGTATCTCTGAAAGAATGAGCCAGTGGGTCATGGGATTGTCTAATAAGTGCTACATCCAGCATCAGGTAAATGGACTTCTAGTCACAGAAAATTGGGAATGGACAAGAAAGCAGCAAAAATTTGACTGGTATTAGGCCTGTCACAGTTGGATAAACTCTTGTTTATTTTAGCCTTGGTGGTGCAGCGGTTAGAGTGCTTAGTACTCGGTAATTAATACGTAGCTGACAGCTGCCTGCAATTTAGCAAGTTCAAATCCCACCAGGCTCAAGGTTGACTCAGCCTTCCATCCTTCCGA
>JANHJO010007090.1:237495-251603 GCA_032468235.1 Pseudoxyrhopus heterurus | reverse complement strand
TGAGCAGCAGCAACAAAGAAAGGGGGAAGCAAAAGGAAAGCAAAGGAGAAAGGAAGAAAAAGAGAAAAGAAAGGGAGGCTTCTCATCCAGATCTAAGCCAAAGCCCAGAAATCTTCTGCCAGGCTACACACCAAAGGAATTCCCACTGAATGATAGTGGGAAAGAAAAGACAGAACAAAAGAAAAAAGGAAAGAGAAGACAAAGCAAAGGAGAAAACAAGATACAACTTCTCAATTTAAAAAAAATAATTTGAAAGCTTATAAAATATGTTGCATACTGTTTTTCAAAAACTCTTGGACCAAATGTGTCCAGACCAACTCAGCTGCTACTTAAAGATATGACTTGAGCATCTGCTTCCCTGGCTTAAAGGGAACAATGATTAAGCTTTGCTTTTATTCAGGCAAATTCACTAGAAGAAAAATTCATTCCATTCCCACTATCCAGTCAGAGCTGAAGAAGCTTCTTGGATGAGAAGCGAAACGTCTTTAAAAAAAAAACAAAGTCCAGTTGCCTCCTGAAAAAGCACCTTTAGGACAACCATGACCGAGATGACCAAGAATCTCCATATACTTTTAGCCATGCACTTTAGGATGAACACCCTTCGAATAGTTTGTGAGTATGAACGGATTTCCAGGAAAAAAAATGCAGACTATAGGAACCATTTGCAGTACTCAGGTGACTCTGGGAACACAGATAAAACTTCAAGTGCTTCAATGGCCCTTTAAAAGGATGCAAATGACCAGCTGTCTGCAAGGAATATAAATCCTTCCATTCCCCACCATCACGTCAGAGCTGAAGAAGCTTCTTGGATGGGAAGAGAAACATCTTTAAAGAATAAACAAGGAAGTTCAGTTGCCTCTTGAAAAAGCACCTTTGGGACAACCATGACTGATCTGGTTGACTGAGAATCTTTACATAGACTAGAAGAAAAATTATTAGCATATACCAATTTCATATTTCTTTCCTAAATTTGCATTAAGAAAAGTCTACATTTCCTTTTGAAACACTGTCAATCTCTCAAACCTCTGAGGAAGATTTAGCTAGTGACAGGAACTAAATCTCCTTCCGGGTATAAATATTACTTTTATCATATATAAAAAATTAAAATAAAATTATTATATGACCATCCTTCAGGTATCATATAGATATGGCATATTTTAACTGTAATGGAAGTATCATCTAACATATCATTTATAACAGAGATTCTTTTTTAAAATACCAAGAATTTTACACAAAAAACAACACAAAATTTGGCTGCTTGGAATATGGCATAAGAACTTATCTCTGTGGAAGGAGAAAATTATAACAAGCTTCCCAATGCCCAAAAAGGTAAAGTAATACAATAAATCCTGTTGCATATAAAGTACCATACAAAAGAGGCAAATGTCCAATAGTTTTCACTAATCCTGTTGCATAAGGGCAACCATTTTCATTATATGGTACTTTACTGAATTCTCTACCAATGTAGACAGAATGACAATAGTTGGGCCTTGAAAAAAAGCACTCCAATACTTGGACAGAGCTGGAGCCTTTAGTAACAGGCTGGTTGGGTGCACAGAAATTACATTTCCATGGTTTGATAGTCTAAATTAGCATTTGCTAGATCAATTTGCAGTTCTACATCTGTGATACATTACAAGAAGTCCTTTTACAGGGCATAATTCCAAGAAGCTCTGATAACAGTCCATATGACAGCATGTTTTGTTTTTGTATGAACTATCTTTTGCCTAGCTGATTGGAAATTATTAGATAAAATTAGTGGATATGGTTTTAAGCCAGTACTTGTGAACAGAGTGTTTATCATATGTTTTTTAAAAAAAGATTTTTTTTAGACATTCATCATGCTATCTTAGTATACGGCAATTCATTACACAGTGTTTTGTGCATGACATAAAGACTTTCAATTGAACTGCTATCCATTTGTGTCATGAAAATGTTCCATGTGATGTGGAAGCAATTATTTTATTAGGGCAATGCAGCACTTTGCAATCAAAGAGGAAAAGATGCGTCAAATTTTGTAAAGCTAGTCATAAAGCATGCCGGCCATTCCTGAAAGAAGCTGTCTTTATTCCAGGATGCCATGATTCCAGAAACAATTGTATTTGATTTAAAGTGGAAATGTTGCATAGCTCTATTATATTATGTAAACTTTTAATGGGAACAAATATGCACAGAAGCTGATTTAAAGAGGGTCTCCGTAAGGAAGACAAATTCACGCCAGGCCATGTTTTCAAGTACATTTCATTCCTTAGGCAATTGTATCAATTTAACATGACATCAGTTCCATATCCATGTAAAGACACCATAAATTAGAATTGGTGCTCAAATGCATAATAGAATATGGAAACAAAGGCAGGATGAAACTGTGGCCCGATGACATGTTCACAAAATGAAGCTACGCATATGATTCAGAGAACATTTGATTTTAAGTCCTATTTCTTAGACCTAGAAATATTTTATTTCCAGTAATTACTAGGCTAGATACATAATTCCAAACATGATTACAAACAAATTAAAATCAAGATAGTTTGGGAAACGTATGCCAGATTATGCACATTACTTTTTCACTTCTGTATATCAAATTTCTCCTATTTCTTTGATATTATAAGATTGCAAAGTCAGAAATGGAGAAATGAACATCCTCCTCAACTTCAAAAATATAGTGTAGGGCAGCATCTGTTTCTGAGAACTGGAACACAGCCCATGTGACTCCTTTGTTTAAAAAAAGGGAAATACATGAAATTGGAGTTTAACATCTGTTCTACACAAAATACAAAGTATTATACACTAAAAATAGTGAAACATATAAAGGAATAAGCCTTGATTAAAAGAATTCAGCATCACCTCTATAAGTGAACGTCTTGACTCAGTAACTTTTCTAGAAGGCTATTTTATATTACATAATGCTTACTTTTTAAATTGCATAAGGTTAACTAAAGTTAAATGATTAGCTGTTTCATTCATTGCATATTTCCAACATACAAATATTTCATTTGTAGGATAGAATCATATAAAAACATAATTTTGATATAAAAGGGCAATATATCATTTTAGGAAAGTTTTCATAATTGCATAAGAACTGTAAAATAACCCATAAATGAGAAATGCAAATATGCATTCAAAGAAAGCCAAATCCAAAAGATTCTTAGATTTCTGAAATATCCTTATTTTTTCAAAAGGACACCATTAATGATAATTCAGTACGAAAAGTTACACAATTACCTTTTATCTTGAAGAATCTGGAAACTTCAACTATCACTTTATTATATTAATAAAGTTTATGCAATCTTCTGCATAGTCCTCCCTATCTCATGAAATCCATATTTTCCGTAAATCAATGTCTATTTTGAAATATGCCTAATTCAACATGGGGAAACAGGACAAGAAGCAATCTACTAGACTCTCTCACACATACACTCACACACAAAAATTGCACAAGTAAATATGTTTTGGATCCAATACGATAAATATGTGCTTAACATAATATTGACAAGTTTCTCCAAATCTAGAAATTATCAATTTTTGATAATTGATTTTTTGATATTCTACATGTACAAAATTCTGCAATGCTTCATCCAAACTGCACAGCCAACTGTTTAATATACTGTTTAAATGTGTGATTTCTACATGTAACCTGCTTTTCTATATGTAACCTACTTTATATTTTGATTTTACTCCATACTGATCTTTGACATGTTTTCCCAAATCTACAAATTACAATATATATATATAACGTTCAAGATGCACATAGCTATGGCTATTCGAATTAGAATTTGTGAAATTATTAAAACATTTTATATAAAATTAGCACTGTCTTTTCTGAGAAAAAATTAAACTGGATAATCCAGGTTATACTGTATTCCAATGTTGATATCTATTTTACCATGATTCAAAAAAAATCTTATTTCAGTGACATACATAATATTCTGAAAACGTGATATATTAGGTCTTCAGCACTGAATTATTTGCCATTACTGATTACTTTCTGGCAAAACCATCACAAATTAGTCCTGCTCTCTCCATACAACTTAAATCATGATAATTAGCATGTAAAAACTACACAATGAAAATAATTTTTAAAAAACAAAAGGAAATAAGAAATTATTCAATTTCTTTAAGAAAAATACATTTTTCTATTCCAAAATATAGTGTCAGCTTTAGAAGCCATTTTTTCGTAGGAGCTTCCACACTGCCACATTTTAGTGCCTGGGAAATTGGGAGGGGGGATTTTAGAGAGAGGTAAAAGTTTACACATAACAACATTCTTCTGAGTCAAGGCTGTGCCATCCTGCACCTGGGGTAGGAGTGGTTGAAGGAATGTCTCCAATTGGGACAACCAGTGATTGGACCATGTGACGGACTGATGTGTGCAGGGGATGGGTTTTGGATTTCAGCTACGAAATCTTACAGATTCGGGTTTTCCCAGATGTGCCAACATGACTTCTCTAAATAAATTCTTACTTGGATGAACTCTCTGAGTGCTGAATGGATATAGGGAAGTTTCTTTGGAACACTGAAATATAGGGTTTTTTTTTTAATCTAAAACTCAATGCACACTATTTTCAACAAAAACATAAAGCATATTTCATTTCAATACTTATGTCTCTGATATCAGGCATTTTGATTCAAAGAGACATCAACAATTCCTAATAGGAAAACACAGCAGAATGATTTGCCTGAGTAGAATGCTGATTGGAAAAATCAGAAACACTTTTGAATATTTAATTAATATGTTTCCCAGAATATAATATTGAACTGTCTCAAGCCCCACACTGAGAATGGGAATACTTTTTGCATGTTATACACTGAACACTTCAAATAATTTGTGAAGACAACAAATATACACTCTTTTGTTTAAACTAGAATACAGCTCAGGGGTCCACTGTAGAGTGCTTGGTGCTCTCTGTGTGTGTTTGGTTGCTTGCTTGCAGACGTTTCATTACGAAACCAGGTAATATGATGTTACTTCAACTGGGTAATGAAACTTTTGCAAGCAAACAACCAAGCTCAGATGGTCCAAGGCCTCCATATATAATGGTTTGACTAACAATCTGGAATATATAGCAATAAAGATGTTCCTTTTTTTTCAATATATTTGAATCAATGCGATTGAATTTGCTCTCTTAAGGAATGTGAATGTGCATTAAGAATGTAGAAAGCTTCTTAATGAGGCAATGAACTAAAATATATTTGAGTAACATTAGTCACATATTAAAATAGATGAAATCACGATACCTCCGATAGTAAAAAAGATGCATTCTATTACTCTTTAATGACTAATTTAAGTGTGATCCAGGCTTGTTTTTTCTGTTCTAGTAACAAATACCCAACTTCTTTAAAATGATTTCATGATACATGTTTTTTTCAGAAATAAACTACTAAAAGGAGAGAATTTCTTATTAACTTGTCAATGAGATACCTATTCTTAAACTGCTTTTTTTTAATATCTGATATGTTGCTTTTGAATCAGTAATCTGGCATTCAGCTAGAAAAGCAGCTTCCTGTAAACAGATGACAACATCAGTTAACACCACAACGATAGACAGGACTATCAGCTCTCAACGTATGATGTTAAACCAGTCTGCAAGCATGTTTAAAAAAAATTGAAGGGCTTTGCCCACTCTGCTCAATCAATAGAAAATACTCAACCACATAATTTTGCAGCATTCCCATGCAATGTTTTGCTATATATAAGCAAAACAAACACTTTTTTTCCCTTTTGAGCACTTAAGTAACAATAATTGAAATTTTTAGAGATGGCATACTGAAGTAAATAACCGTTTTTATGCTGCTTGGGAAATTAGTTCATAACAATTATGTCTTTCTTTTGTAAACAAATTTGAAAGTTGTTTTAATGCAACATTATCATAAACCACAAATAAAAGCCTGAATTGGTATACAACTGGTATATAACTGAAGTCCTTTTAATTACATGTTGAAGTCAGGTGAGATGAGCAAGAACATGAGATGACACAAAAATATTGTGGAAGGAAAACAAAAAGAATGTTATTTTTCCTTTCCCAGGTTTTTCTCAAAAATAGATGGTGGGTTAAAAACTGCTGTTTTTTAACAATAAAGCTGAGAATAGGTCGACTGAAATGAAGAAATTTGAAATAAATTACCCATGAAACAGCATTTAGTAAGTTATTATAAAAGCATATATTCAACAGTATTATTCCATATTATAAGAAATCACCTTTCTTAAAAATGATTATATAACATGTCTTAAAACCGCCAGTAACACGAAGATTATGCACTGCGCCATTTCTCCACATCATTCATAATTTTATATATCTTTATCACACCCTAAGTTTGCTTCGTGTTTGCTTTCTTACTTTCTCTCTTTCTCTTCCCTCCTCCTTCTCCCTTTTTGTAAACAAAATACTGTAGTCGCTTGTAACTTTTCTTCTAGGAATTATTTCTATTTATTTCTCTTACAAGCCTGCAATGTTATTAAAATTAAATGTATTTAGGTAAGTTAACCAATAAAGGAAATCTAACATAAATCTAATTTATAAGCAGTAATTCAAACAGGAGAAAAAGAACTTCCAACAGCAAAAAGCTATTTCTGCATATACAGGGCTATTGAGAAAACACATTTAAAGTATCAAATGCATTCAAGGAAAAAAAAATCTTAGTACGTTTATATCTTAACATATTAAAACATTTTTAAAACTTCTCATCTTTGACTGTTTTTAAAATAAATGTTTTGCCAGAATATAAAAATGATCATTAAGAAACTAACAGTTGTAGTTTGGATGGATATGATCCTAAGGTAATAACTTATTTGAAATTATCTTAGTGTTATAGATATCTGATTTAATATATTAATTGGTACATAAAGATATTTAGTACATAAAAATACACATACACACACACACACACACACACCTTCTTACCAACGCATCATCTCAGTCAAAACAAATACCACATAGCACTCATAATTTCCTTTATTATAATCTAAATTATAAAAATATCTGTATAACAGATGGTGGAATATTTCATCTAATGTGACCTTAAACTAATCTCAGCTATATAGACTAAAAAAACCTTTACCTAACCTAGCAGGTTTAATAGAGTTTAGTACTGCAACTCACTGGGAATTTGGTTAATATCAGTTTTAACGTATCTGGAAGAAATGAGTTTTTATTTATTTGCTTAATAATATTTATATTCCACCCCAATGTGCAAGAACTCTGAGAAGCCTGAGAAAAACGTATTTATATCCTTTCAGTTCCTTTGATCCTTGAACAAAGTTGAAATTTAAAGGCTTGAAACCAGAAAGCAGTTTTAACTGGAACAAAATAATTTTCAAAATTGTTTTTGCCTGTAAGGTGGATGTGCCCCTTATTAGAATATTTATGCTATCTAATAAAGAAATAATGATTCTGGAATGAACTCTAAAATTCTGGAATTCTTTTGCAGTGATTGAACAATCCATATGTTTCTTAATTTATGTGTACTTTGAAATCTTTTCCCTTTTAGAAGCTGGAATACTGCAAAGCAAAGAACCAATAACCAGCAACACCATACTTCCAAAAATTCCTCTAGGCTTTAAAGTAGCCCTCTGGCTTCTCTTTAGAAAAGGATTGACAGCTAAAACTCAGCACTTTGTTTGAAAATATCTTTTTTTATAAATAAGCAAGCTGTATCAGCAGAGCACTCAGAACATATTCTCCAAATGCAACAAGTACCCAACAGCACAAAATGGTGGAGGGCCTATATTAGAAGAAATGAGGAATATAAATATAATCATATACAAGTAAAAAAAGGAATTATCAGCTACTGCTGAAAGACTGAAATATAATATATAAATAACTGAATAAATCTTCATCACCTTCAATATACCTTTCAATGATCATGAAGAAATATTCTACGCATTATACGGATAAAAATGCAACTACCTCCCCCTTATGAAACATTCTTCTTGAAACATGAACAATCAGAAAATTTTAATATCTGCAACCAAGACTAAAAGCAAGTACTTTCTCATTCTATAAATCAATCCCTAAAACAACTTGAGAATTCATCTCCGTTCAAGGTGGCGGGGGGGGGGGAGATGGCTTGAAAGAGAAGGCAGTTTCAATCTCTCATCTGTCGTAGTACTGTATATGGGGAATTCCTGTTTTTTTTAATCAGTTTTAAAATTTTGTTAATTTTGGTTATAAAGATTTGTCTAATTTCATTCCTGATCAATCTGAGCAATTTTAAAACTTTTGGGTCTCTGAGTTAGGCTGATGGAAGGTAAACAATCTTGGAAGTTCATTACAATTTGATTTGTCAGAAGTTATTGTTTTTCTATGATGCTGAAAGACATTACAAAGTAGGATGAAAAGAAATGCACTATTAAATTAAAATTGTAGCTCATTTGACACAAACAAATGAATTACTGTGCTAAGCATGAATTTCTTTTTCATGGTAGCTAAACTTCCACAAAATATTTCTAAACGTATCTCAATGCAAAAGTTCTCGTTGTCCAAAAGTACTGAATTTCCGCAATGTTGATCTTTAGAGTTTATATAGCATTAGAATGAATCTGACAGACCTACAGCTGCTTTGAAGTGTTAAATAGCATTCTATTATTCCAATTTTATAAAATCCACTTTGCAATTTTATGTATCACTTGTTCCAATAGAAAATCAAACACAGGTGGGTAAATAATTAACAGTAATGGAAATACACTCACGGAAAGGTAGCTACTAACATCCACATTATCTGTAATGGTCTGACGTTCTCCCCTCTGATTAATCTTCCGAAACCTCCGGCGAGATTGTCGAAGAGGCACTTCCCTCTGCAAGATATTGTCTTCATTCTCTTTTGAATTATCTACCTGGAACACATGTTCAGGATCCTGATTAAACATCCAGTTCTTCCATATCATTGAAAGTCTATGTAAGTTTAAAAAATTCATGAAGACAGGCTCAGCATGAGTTAATATTGTGACTGTGTCATAAGAAATCTACACAAGTTCCTGAAACTAAAGCAACACTCCTTCAATTACTCACTACAATGAGCTGAGAGGCCACAATTTCCTTCCGGGAAGCAGTGTTGTTTAAAAAGAAAAGAAAAAACTAAGTAACGCTACGTATCTATAAAAAATGTTCACTGTATTTGAAGTTTTATATACTTAAAATGGCTACCTAGACAAAAATAAACTGTACTATTATGACAGTTACTGTTTGCTACAAACAGTTATATTTGTAAAGCCTATTAAACCACATGTTGAAATAAAAAATTATCAGATTCACTTCATATAAAGCTGGAGTACTGTCTCTAGTTTGTTTCATGACATACAAATCATAAAAGTTTTGAATTAAATTTGAGCAATGTTGATAACTTGTTCCTTTTCATGTTCCTTTTCATGCTATAAAAAGAAAGTCTACATTCACATTTCCTTTGGAACTCTCAGCCGGAAAGAACAGAGACAAACACATATATACAAAGAACTAACAAAAGGAGACATGAGATAATTCAAATATGTGTAAGAGATATGCAGCAAAATATATATACGTATATATTTCAAAATAAGCTTTCCCATATTTTCTGTAATATGAAAATTTCAAAGGCCAAAAGTAAATATATTTGTATAATTATTTCCAAAATAGGAGGAAATCCTTTCATTGCCTAGTCTTTCATCCAGGAATTTAATGAGAGTTCTGTGTTTGTTGCAATTACTATATGATTTTTTTGAGACCTTTATTAGATAGCCACAAAGTTAACATATGCAGAAACAACTGATTTCAAATAGTGAATTAAACAGACACCTAAATGACTTCCACTAAGTTAATGAATCTTAAAAATGCAAATCTTTGAAAAAGACTGAATAAAACATAATAGTTATTTCAGGAATGATCCATTTATGACAACAGCAATGTATTTATCCATTTATCAGATAAATGGACACTACAATACCCAAGTGCTCTCTCCAGAAGTCTATAAATATAAATTATCTATTAATTGTGTAAATTATTCAAGTAAATCATATTCTTACTTATTTCTTTTATTAAAAAAATAAAGCATACTTTTAATCCATCAAATTATTCATTGTTTTATTCTAAATACCATTGCAGATGTGCCTATATTTATCTTCAGGCTAGTTCTCATGCTACACAACATGCTGTCATAATGTCATGCAAGAGGCTATCCTGGTTGCTACAACAGAGCCCAGAATTCAAAAGAAAACATAACATATAAATAAGGTTGCAAAATACAGCTTACTGTACTTGACACATCATACACATCATACGCTATTGATCCTTTTACAAAACCTTTGAGAAGGGGTAGCTAGGCAATTATCAGAGATATTATCAGAACTATAATTCTGTTTCAAAAGTTTCCAAAGAAGATTGAACTACATGAGTCAGGAAATTGCTTCTAATTGATTCTACGCTTAGTGAACCCTGAAAATGTAGTAATTTCCAATTAATAATACCTTGCCTTGCAGGGAAACTCCCAATGTCAAAAAAAACAACCCATGAAATAACTCAGAAAATCTTCCAGCAAATTCTCAGGTTGCATGTGTATGTGTATTTGCTCTTTATAGTATACAGCATTTACCATATAATCACTTTGTAATTTTCATACTATTAAAACAACCTTATAACACTATGAAAAAATGCAAAGACACACTTGAAAATTGATATGCAATGTTTTCATTCCATGTTTCTTTCATTCATGTCTTCAATAGTATATTTGTATTTCATACACTTGCCTATCTTCTCCCTCAGCTCCTACTTAAGTACTTACTTATTAGATAAATAAATATTAGATATTCCATGTTTCATTCAGGAGCAAAAAGAAACATACAGGCAGAAGTGCCTTTGTCTGAGAGTAGCTACCCATCCTACCAGATAGGATAGGATAGGTACATTCCATGAAATCTTGCCATCTGGTGGGACCTTGGAAGTAGAAACCTTATGGAACACCTTCATCCCAATGTTTTTTTTATCCTGGTGCTAGTACAGAATAGGGATATCTAAAGCTGGTTGTTGGGAATTCCAAAGGGATGGTTCAGATGCTGTGTTTGTTGTTTTTTATTTTATAGTTTTTTATTTTATTGTTGTGAGCCACTGAGAGTTGTGTTTAAGTTGGGCAGCCATGAAAATGTTTAATTAATTAATTAATTAAAAACTTAGCACTATTTCCACATATATAGTGATGCTTAAAAGTTTATGAACCCTTTTGAATGCATAAATATGACCTAAAACCAGTTAAAGATAATCTACTTAAACGAATAAATAAAAACATTATACTTGTTCATTTATTTATTGAGGGAAATGATCCAAAACTACATGTCACAGAAGTACATGAACCTCTTAAGATTTTCAGTTCATTTGAATGGGAAATTAAGGTGTTTCAGTAAGGGGATGATAACCAGATGTGAGTATGGGAAATCCTGACTTAATTAAGAATAGAATTTTGGGTATTCACCATCAAAATCTGACCTTCACAATGTAAGTCTATTCTAATGAGTCATGACTCAAATAAAGGAGATATTTGAGAAAATCTGTCAAAAACTATGACTGATACTCTGCAGGCTGGGAAAGATTACAAAACTATTTCGTGTTTTTAAAATAAATTAATAAAGAATAATACAAAATAACAGAGAAGAAAAAGGGAAAGTGCAGAAAAATATAAAAGAAACATGTACACAAAAATATATTTAAGTGACTCCCGATCTTCTTCTCAGCAAGAGACTTAACATCACTCCTCCTCCTCTTTGACATTACATTACATAGAATATTTCTTCCCAGATTCAAAGCTTTTTTGATTGGTAGATCCAAAAATCATTAGCTGTGTTCTATCCATTTTCAGCAAAAGGTCCATAAAGTGTTTTCAGTGTTTTGTAAATGTACTTATTGCCTTATTCCTGATCAAACAGGTCAATTTTGTATTACTTCCCTGTAGTATTCTGTGATTACTAATAGTTAATTTGACATTAAAATGCTGCTGTAGAACCTGATTGCTAGCCATATTTTCTTCCTCCCATCTTAAAAAAATTCTTAAGGCTTCAACGCCTTACAATTTTCTCCAAGTTGTTCTGTAAGTACTCTGGGTGTCAAGCAAGACTCTTTCTCAATTATCTGAATCTTTTTCACTGATTTAATATTTGTTTTTTATTATTTCTATTTTCCAAATTTCCACCTTGACTCTGTTTCACCTCTCCATTCAGTTATTCTACAGATCCTTCAGTTACTTTTCATCTCCTCTTTGATCTCTTATTTTAGATCTCTTTTAAATGATGCATTGACAAAGGCAGTTATTGATTCTGTTATTGCAGCTATAACAATTTTACCCAATTCCTCAAAGACCAAGGAATGTTTGGAAGACCCACCCTAATTGATCTAGCAGTTAAAACTGGCAGCGGATCGAGATTTATACATTCAGACTTGCAAGATTCTGTTAATGTAGCCTTATAATAAAATAAAATTAGCTCATCTAGTCTAATCTGGTTTACCAGGGAGGGATGATAGATCTTCTTTAATATTTTGAAAGTTATAGTGTTTTGTGTGATTTTAAAAATCTCTAATCAAAATCAAAGGCAGGCTTTTTTCCTCCTTTTTGCCCGCACTTTAGTCCCTCTCTAGTGTCCAACTTAAATCATAAGATTGTCATGACTTACAGTACACAAAATAATTCTGAAACGCTATTTATTGCATATATATAGTTAATTCCAAAATCTTATACTATTAAGTTTCATGGAGAAATGTGACCACCATCAGAATAACACTAAACAAAATGGGGTACATGGCAGGGGTGTGAAGAGAAAACCACTAATTTCCAAAAACAACACTCATGCCACATGAGAATGACTGCATGGATAGCAGAAGGCTACTGGAACAAAGTTCTGTGGACAGGTGAGATAAAAATAGTACTTTTTGGCCTAAATGAAAAAGTATTATATTTGGTGAAAGACAAATGCTACATTCCAGCATAAGAGTTATGCCTTCTATAAAACCTGGCAGTGGCAGTATCATGGTTTGGGCCTGCATTGTTGTTTCTGGACCAGGATGGCTTACCATCATTGATATAACTATGAATTCTGAATTGTACCCGCAAATTCTACAGAAAAATGTCAGGATATCTGTCTGTGTGAACTGAGGACCCTATGAACTGAAACTCAAGGGAAAGAGGGTCATGCGGCAAGACCATGACCCAAAGCCTACAAGTCATACCACCAGTGAATGGTTGAAGCAGGAGAAAGTTAATGTTTTGAAATGGCCGTGTCAAAGTCCTGACCTTAATCCTACAGAAGTATTGTGAAAGGACCTGAAATGGGCAATTCATGAGAGGAAGTCCACCAATATCGCTGAGTTGAAGCTGTTCTGTAAAATGGAATGGACTAAAATTCTTCTAAGCTGATGTGTAGGACTGATCAACAATAATGAGAAAATTTTAATAGCAATTATTGCTGCCAAATGGGGGCATACCAGTTAGTAAAAGTAAAGGTTCACATACTTTTGCCATACACAAATATATAACTTTGGATCATTTTACGCAATAAATTAACACATATGTTTTTGACTTACTAAATTGGGTTCTTTTTATATATGAAATATATATAATATACTTTAATATATTTTAGGATCTCATTTTAGATAAAATTACAGAGAAATGTTGAAAAATTAAGAAGGTTCACAAACTTTTAAGCATCACTGTAACTATATCCCTGTGAAGATAGATTGGAGAAAGAGAGAGGGACTAGTCCAAATTCACCAAGTGAACGTTTGTCACTGAGACTAGAATTAAACCTAGGTCCTTGATGTCAGTTCAGAACCTTAACCATTTACAGTATTTCTTTCCAGGTTTCTCACCCCACATATTCAGAATTCTGACACATTCAGTCACTGTCTGCTTTATAAGTACTAATTTCTTAAGATAGAGAGAGACCCCTTTGTCTTATATATGCTAATCTGTCATTCAGATGCATCATCATCATTTGCTATAATAGTATCTAAAATCCTTTTCCCAAGATCACTTTATTACTTAATACTAGTCACGTTCACTTCTAGTAGTCAGTCTGATGAGAACTACCATATATACTCGAGTATAAGCCGACTCGAGTATAAGCCAAGGTCCTAATTTTACCCAGGAAAACTGGGTAAAAT
>JANHJO010007090.1:141210-158059 GCA_032468235.1 Pseudoxyrhopus heterurus | reverse complement strand
ACCGACCTCAGAAGGATGGAAGGCTGAGTCAATCTTGGAGCTGGTGGGATTCGATCAGCCAAACTGCTGATCTGCAGCACTGTGTTCTTAACCACTAAGCCACTGCAGCTCCCTAATGGGGGAAGTAAACTCCACTGAATTAAAAGGAGTCATTTAGATACTAGGAAATAATATGCAGCAAAGTGACTGGGGTAATTGTGTTTCAAATGATTAGGTACACAACTCTAATGCACAAGGGAAACCCATGCCATAAAATGAATATTAAGCTACGTTCCATGCTCGCACCATTATCCTAAAACATTTCCTCTCTTGCAGGAGCATTGAAAGATGCACCAAGATGTTGGATTCCAGGCAATCAGCCAATCACACCCTATACAGATGTGGAAATTCAAACAGCATTTCCAATTTGCTCACCATCTAGGGAAGACTCCATTCTCCAAGCTTGTTGTCTGACTGCGACGCCAGCGCCGTTGGTAACTGCTAGCACAGCTTCTGTTCAGTGAAGAACCCGGAGATGGAAAAGGAGTGATAAGCAGGCTGCTAAGAGATGCTGTAACAATAACAAAAAGGGAAATTACATTTAAAAAAACATTTCATTCATGAAACATGGGTTTATTTTGTGAATGTGAGAAACAAAATCTGGACACATGTAATGATTATTACTCAAAAGGCTTTCTCCTTTTTTTAGTGGTTATATGTTTTTTCTTCTTCTATAAAGGAGACTATTAAGTTACCCAGATATCAGATACACACTCTCATCCATATTATCTTTCTTTTTCTTTTTGGATCATGTCTATACACTGATACACACAGGATACCCTGGAAGAAATGTCTTTTCAGCGGCTGCCTTCTCTGTCAAACACTTTTCTTGAAATTATCTAACCCCACAGCGATACCTTTTTAATAGAATATTTCTTTCTGTTAAAACAAGATTGAATCTTTTCAAGTTGTAGCATTCAGCAAACTTGTTTGGTGAGTTATTCTTAAGAACGCCTAATACATTTTATGCTTCTGCTGAACTAGCAAGGAATATTATGCCAAGCCATAGGTTTGCTTACCATTAATGAAAGAATAATTGTATCAATATTGTACCAGTAAAAAAAAACATATTAAGCCTTAGTAATCCACCCAAAAAAGATATACAATGACAAAAATTAAATATACAATAAAGAAAACCCAGGCCCTTATCTTACTAATAAACAACTTTACCAGATCTTGCAATTCCACTGTCTCTGTCTTCATTCAGCTCTCTGCCAGGCATGTCCATAGGGTTGCTGTGAACTGTGCAGAGAAGACCATCCATTAATCCAAGTTCATAAAACCTTCTCACCATCTCATGCTCCACTTAATTCACCAAATCATCATGCTCATTGGTGACTTCATTTAGAACTTTGAAAATAACAGCAAGGCATACCCATCACCAAAGGCGGCTACAAAGCAGATCTAGTCATACACAGTAGCTTCTACAAAGATTCAGGCAGTATTTTCAGCCCACCTCTTCATTTCAACAGAAATGAAATATTATTGAAAAAGGGAGGTTAGCCATGGAGCAAAAGCACTTGGTACCAAGCTATAAGCAGTGCTAGAATAAAAAGAAGAGTATGACAAGCACTATATGATGGGTGCTCTACGACGCATCAGATCTGGATTTGCACTTCTATTGCTTCTTCAACTAAGCATGACACTATCTGCATTTGCAGCCAATTCTTATTCCCCAGAGATGAAATTTTAAGCAGAAGCTAGAACTCCAATCTGCCAAATCAAAAGTTTCTTGATCATAATTATTTCAGAAATCATAGATTTGCAGATCCACGAAAAGGGGAAAAAAAGTCTAAATCAGCCATGGAAATAAAACTTGGATAATGGAAAGCCAAACAGGAGCAGCTTAGTTCAGGTTTAGGCAAATGGTGAAATAAAATGTTTTTTTTATCATTAAGATTAATTCAGTTTTGCGGAAGGTAACATGTAATCCCTGTATTGTTAGGGATTTCCAAACCCCAAATGATTTCCTCAGTTTGACGTGAATTGAAGATGATTTCACTTTTGGAAGGAGTGGGGGAGAGCTTATCCTCTCTTCTGTGACTAAGGGTCTTATTTCCAAGGCCAAACTACAGATCCACTCAGTTTTGTCAAACCAACTAGACTATCCATACAGCACATAGCAAACCTGCAAAGAAAGAGGCGCTCCGGATCAGGCGGAGCGGACCTTGTTCAGAGAATGCCCGCCTAGGGCTGCAAAGCTGTGAGAAACCTACATGGCAAAATGTAAAATACACATGAAAGAATGAGGTTAGTAAAGCAGAACAGATTCTGTGGAGGGGAAGGGAAGATGTAAGCCAACACAAATGCAGACCCACAAACACAGCAAAACCCACACCTTTTACACCTGAATACAGTATAGGACTTCAAACTGCACTGGCTTTCCAGATTTACATATCAGTTTTAATGCAGGAGGTTTCTTTATTTTTCATTCTGAATAAATCAGTACATGAGGTAAAAGCTTCAAATAATTATTAATTACAACACGAGTACATATATAGATGGTCCTGATTTTTTGCACACTTGTAACAGACTTGTATTAGTTTAATGATACACCAAGCATCTAATAATTTTATAAACAGAAAATTTCTCTTTATCTACCAAAGCAATTGCTTTCTTAAGTTGGGCTGAAGGGATGCCTTTTGCTTTAAATGTTTATATGTACCTGTGCAGAGAATAAACCTTATTTAATAAAAATCCTCAGAATTCTTCCCCTTCCAATTGTCTCAATTCACAAATCCTCAAAGTAAACCCATAAATTATCTGTTTTGAAAGTAGATTAAAATCTTTTAAAGGAACTACAGCTAGTCCTCGATTTACAACAGTTCATTTAGTGACCATTTGAAGTTACGACACTGAAAAAAGTGACTTATGACCAATTTTCATGCTTATTTCCACTGCAGCATCTCAATGGTCATGTGATTTACATTTGGATGCTTGACAACTGGTTTCATATTTATGACAGCTGTAGTGTCCCAGAGTCATGTGATCACCTTTTGAGACTTTCTGACAAGCAAAGTCAATGGGGAAGCCAGACTCACTTAGCAACAGTGATTCACTTAATAAATGTGGTAAGAAAAGTCATAAAATAGGACAAAACTCACTTAACAAATTTCTCACTTAGCTTAACATAAATTTTGCGCTCAATTGTGGTTGTAAGTTGAGGACTACCTGTAATTTGCGTACTTGTGCATGCACACACATAACTTCCACATATGAAATACATGAGGGAGGCACATACTGTCCCTCAGCCCAGATTATAGCCTTCTAACAGGAGTTGCCTTATTGCCCTCTCACCATTTTCACAGCAATAGAGCTGGAGCTGGCAGAAACAAAGACATAATCCCTAGGGCACAGTTCTACATCCCTTTTGACATATCCCCATGGGCCCTTCAAAAGACAGTCTTGCCTTCTATCCCAAAGTCTCAGTTCGGCCCAATTTTCCAGCTCTAATGAACGACAGAGAATATTTTTTTCTTAGTCTCATCCAAATCCTTGCGTGATTGATTTATTGCTGGAAAATGAAATGAAAGGAGACCTTTATCTCCCTGACGCCTCTGACTAATTTCACGTTCACATCTTGTTTCTAACCAAAAAAATGTCATAATATTTTCACCAAAGCAAATGGAAGCTAATACTGCAGGCTGTGCCTGGAATTCTGGCCCTGTGTGTGAATTTTTTTTTTTTTCCTCTTTCAAGAAAGATAAAAAATGTTTTGAGTTGAAAGAAAAGCATTTCTTGTACCTTCTCTTCTGTCATCAGAAAATAAGAACAGTATCCTTTGATCACAGATTTTAGGTGTAAATCACTAGTAGCACAGGGAGTTCTCAACTTACGACTGGTCACTTAGTGACCATTCAAAGTTACAATGCACCCCCCAAAACCTATTTACGACTCATTTCCAGAGTTCTGATGACCATCTGTGGTCATATGACAGCATTTCAGGTACTTGTCAACCTGTTCACCTTTACAGCTGGTTGAAGCATTTTTTGGTCATGTGACCACAATGTATGGTGTCTTTTGTATGATGTGTTTTGTCAGTTTCTGGCATTTTCAGCTGGTTTCCAACAAAGAACAGCCATATAAATATATGGATTGGTAAGCTAGCATTATATAACTGTATTGATAGTTATAGATAGATGATAGATAAGATGGATAGATGAGCTAGCATTATACAACTAATGCAAAATTGATAATTTATGTGTGTGTGTGTGTGTATATATATATATTACACACACACACCAATATTATAAAGCTCCTGCCACAAAGAAGTCATAAAGTTAGGCCCGGTCACACGACCGTCATGACTTATGACAGAAATTCCAGATTCCATTACAGTTGTAAATAAAGGACTACTTCCATGAATAACAGAGTGATGATTATTGAACCCAGGACTTCTCTTCACTGTGTGTGTGTGTGTGTAGGCATGTATTTTAATATTCAGACAGCTGCACAGTGAAAAAAAATCTTTTCTAGTTGCTTTAAATATGGTAAGCAGAAGTACTAAGCAGAGAGAGAGAGATGGGCTGGAAAGTTTAGCTAACTCACATACAAAAGCACACAATAACATTCTAAAAATCCAAGAATTAGCAAGAATCAATGAGTCATAAGTATTCATAAGTATTCTTTCTATTTGATTTAGCTTCTAGAACTGCTCTGGTTACAGATTAACTAATTTTTGTACTGCCTGACTCTGAAGCATGGACTGTAAACAAATATTGATGAGCGGATTATGCATTAATCTAGGTTTGTATGTTTTTTAATATGCAAAACTACAGAAAAATAATTATCTTTCTTAATATACTGCATCAATCGATGTATAGAAGTAAAATCAGTACTTTTCTCTTTAGGTTTTAAAAATACATACAAATGGGCTGTTATTAAGTAAGTTCATTGGTTAGCAAAAAGCTATTTCCTTTATTTGGGAGACTGTAATTATTCCAGTGTATATATAGGTAATCTTAGACATGCTACTATTGGTTAATGTAGGTCCAGAATTACAGAAGTCTCAAAAAGGGTGCTTTATGGCCCATAAAGAACTTCTGCCTGTTGCAAAATGTTGCACACACACCCATGGTCACATTACAATCTGGGTGCTTGGCAATTTATTTGCACTTATAACTGGTTCCCAAGCACCCCATGATCATGTGATCATGATTTGCTATCTTCTCTGATGGCTTTCCCAGAAAATCAATGGAGAAGCTGGCAGGAAAGGGTGTAAGTTTCTGCCCCCCACCAAGATAGCTTCTTCTCATTTCTGGAGGCTGGCTGAAAGAAAAGCTTGCAGAGAGGAACTGAACTCATTTGATGGGGTGCAGAAATGGAGCGGAAATCCTAAAGATTCTTCAGAATTTCAGCTCCATTTTTGCACCCAGTCAAAGGAATTCCCTTCCGTGCAGTGAAAGAGCTGAATTCCTTCAGCAGGGTGCAAAAACAGAGTTGAAATTCTAAAGATTTTAGCTCTATTCCTGCACCCCACCAAAGAAGTTCCCTTCTGTGCATAGAGGGGAGCTGAAATCCTTTAGCAGGCAGCTCTTTTAGGCAACCTCCAGAGACAAGAGGCAGCCAAAATCCAACCAGAAGGTGGAGAGGAAACCTGGTACAGAAAGTGTGGAATGCCTCTGGTGAGTGGAGGCCTTGGGAGACCCAGCCTAAGCCACGGACAAGTATCTCTTTACTCAGGTGCTGAAAATGCTGCTTGGATTTTGGTAGGGAGGGTTTTCAGCTCCTGAGTCGAATCTCTGGGGTCATAACCCCACTAAGACACCCCACGTTCCTTCCCTAGAATTTCATCCAATTAACTCATGAGATGGCTTAAAGACCACAACCAGAAGTGCCCAAATCGCAGTTGTTGAGAGAAACAGTCTTGTGTGATTCACTTAATGACTGCTTTGCTCAACATTCAAGATTCTGGTCCTAATTGTAGTCGTAAGTCAATTGTAGTCATTCATTCAGCTATTTGCACTAGCCATTCATTTTCCATTTCCTTTTGATATTACAAGCTTACATTACTGTTAAGTCAACGACTCTTAAACTGGGCATAGATAAGTAAGCAGCATTAAGGAATACAATACCTAGCCGCTTCAATTATGCTACTTTGACATTATGTAATTATAGTTTAACACTCATTTTATAAATCTAGGTTATACTTGTAAATCCTACCGCACTGACATTTTTCCATGTATACAGTGCCTTAGTGCACACAAAGCTTCCCTTCCCTTCCCTTCCATGCCACTGCCCACAGTACCAACACATTTGAATATAAAAATGGCTTGCAATTAACTTTAAATCAGAATTGCAACCCTTATCCATTGTCGTGATCTGCCATTTTCTGCTGGGGAAGTTTAAATTTAGTAAAGGATAGAGAGGAAGGGCAGCAACAGTTAAGATGAATGTGTATGTTGTAGTTTGCAGGGATCAGAAAATTATACTTCAATTATTTCAAGATGAAAGCAATAAGGTTTCACAAGTAAAAAACAAATGGCTTTGTTTTATGTTCTTGATCTTTCGCTTTCTATTAAAACCAAGTCGGTTTCTAAAAGGTGAGTGATATTGATTAAATAAATGGATTAAAAGGGGGTTGAGCGAATCATTCATCCAAGGATGAAACAATCCCAATATATAAGTTCAGTATGCATTGATCTTTCAGCCAACCTATGGGTTTTGGCACTAGAAAGCCAAATAATTCATTTTAAACAATAAGCAACTAACTACATAAACTCTGTGGGTGCTTAGTCTGAAATCATTCTGCTCAAACAGATGGTGCCTTAGGTAACAAACATAAACGATATGCCTTATAGGAAAAGGAAAGGATTTTGTCTGGATCATCATATTCTTGGCAGAGTGCTATTATTGAAGATTAATTTAGGCTGCTGAGGAACAGCTGTATGAGTAAGGGCAGCAAACTGTAGCCAAAACCCCCAGTAAACATAATCATGGTTAATAAAGCTCATTCTTCTCATTTCCTTTGTGTATGTGTGTGTGTGTGTGTGTGTGTGTGTGGCTTTGAGTCAGTCTTGATTTCTGGTGATTGTCTGGGCAAGTCTCTGCAATTGTCTTGGCAAATATTGTGCACATGGCTTGCCCTGCCTTCTTTGCAGGGCTAAAAGAAAGTGACTGGCTCAAAGCCATCATCTGGAGTTATGCCTGAAGCAGGAATAAAACTCACTGTCTCTTGATTCTAGTCTGATGCTTTAAACCCCTGTACCAAACTGGGTCTCTTCACATTTTCTAGGCAACGCTTAAAAATAAAGGGTAACTAGACCAAGAGTGGAAAGGCAAGGCACCCGGCAGAATTTCTGCAGCTTCTCTGAACAATTATGCAACATTGCAAGGGCTCCCTGAACTCTGAAGAGCAGTATTTGTAGGGGCGCAGGAGGCTGCAGCATGGTATGAAGTGGGGACCCCTGAGTTCGACTTGACTGTCTCCCAAGTCAACTTAAAAACTTTGGGAAGAACAAGCCAATCTCCTCTTTTGAAAACAACTGTGCTCCTGTAAATTTTCCTCCTGCTGCTGTCATGCGTCCAAAGCAGTGGATGTGAGTTATGTCATGTATATGGTATATGAAACATATTCATCGATCAATAGATCCATCACTGTCTGCAGGCTGTGATGATAACCAAGGTCAGCACGGATAATTTTTATCAGTGGCAGCTGAGTTATCACTGCAGTCCTTTCAGGAGACTGATAGTCGTGATCCATTCACTTGTTGGGGTTCCTGCAAAGCAGCTACATAGCCTTGCTGTTGAAGATGACCCAGAGGTTCAACTGATGAAGAATATAACTTGTCACAATTTTAATTACTAGCTGCTGCTTATTATGCAAACTTTGGAGGGAACTGTCCCACGTCAGCTTTTAGCATCTTTTTCTGAAGTCTTTTTCTTTATTGGGAACTTACATGATCATCCTTTCACCATCTATGGTTCTAAAGATACCTGCCTGATGCCTGTATTACAATTTTTATTTATTACCAGATTTAATATTTTTAAGATGTTGTATTCGTTATATTGCGATTGCCCTGAAATGCAGAATGAAAGCGAATGTATTTACATACAAGTATTTATAATAAACTAAACAAACAACTGAACAAACCAACTGGAACTATGAACTGTACCTCACATATGATATTCTTTACATATTCACATAATAAATATGTAATAGTATTTTGTTGACATGCAGATGTTTAAATATTAAATAAGTATAGTTTTATCTAATTAGAATACAATTCTAATAAGGGGAACATTTTGTGGTTTATATTAGACTATTGGTTATTCTCATCATAAAGGGATTTCAACCAACTTCTTCCAAATAGTCACACCACAGTAAACATTTTCAAGTGTCATGAGTTGTGTTTGAACTGAGACTAATGGCTGCCTTAGCCCCAAATCTATAGCATTTCTTTTAAAAGATACTTTAGTATGGGTCAGATTAATCTGTGTCAATCGTTAAAGGTCTTATCTGGCAAATAAGAAAATTACCTATGTTCATAAGCAGTCCATTCATAACCGTGGTATGATCTGGCTTCAAAGTATTATTATCTTGATTAATAAACTCAAGACTGTCTTGAAGCCTACAGGAAAAGAAAGAAAGAAAAAACAATATTGTGCTATGATGTTTGCCTTTAGTTATCAGTTGTGTCTTACCTTCCTTTCCCCCTTTCCCCATCTGTACCCTTATGTCTTCTGAGAATGAAAGAGGAATCCTTAGCGGGGAAAAAGGAACTAGCAAGAGACAATCTATTCTCCCGAAAAAACCAAAATCACCAGTCTTTGTCAGTTCCTAATGATCACATGTACTCACGTGTTTAAACTTCCATAAATACTGCTTCCTGTTCGAGCTGTAAAAACTTTGCTCAGCATAAGCTGTGGAGGAGAGCTGTGAAGCCAAGAAAATAGGAATGAAAAGATGTCCTCACCAATTAGCAATTCCCATTAATCAGGGCATAGTCTCTCTAAGGCAGTCTTCTCAACTTCAGCAACTTTTAAGAGGTATGGACTTCAACTCCCAGAATTCTCCAGCAGGGATAATGGCTAGGGGATTCTGGGAGTTCAAGCCCACACCTCTTGAAAGTTACTGTTTTAAGGCACGAAATTCTAATAAATTTGTTAATAAAAGAATATTGCAAAGCATTCCCCAAAAATAGTGGGCTAAAGAAAAAAAATAATCTATTTCATTACATTAAAATAGAATTCATTTGCTTTTTCTCCATGTCAGGTAATCATCATAAACATATCTCAATGTTAGGCATACTAAACACCATAAGCCAACAATCCTGTCCTGAATTTTAAGAAAGAAACATTCATGCTATAATATTTTTCTAAGAGCCTTGTTTCCAGAAAGCTCATTGTAAAGTTCAATTTTATTCTATAAAATTATTGCAGGATCCAATCAGGATCAGTCACTGGGACCAGAGGTTTTGTTTTCCAAGCTTTCAGACTCATGCTGGAGCCCATCTTCAGGGAACTTCTCTCTATAAAATTATTTATATAATTTCCTAAATATATGGATCTACTATTGCTCTTAAATCCCATCAGAATCAATCTTAGCTTCTGTAGACTCAACCTGCCCCGTGAATGAGCTTAACAGATGGCAGCATTATTTTTTTCTGTAAAAATTATATATTCCATGTTTTTCCACACTGAAGGACAACTAGGGTAATAATGGAACAGCATGTCTGTTTGTGAGCTGTGGGATTCTGGCTTTAAATGAATACAGATGAAAAGCACATAAAGTAACTAGCTGTGGATAAGCATATCAAAACCACATAATTAATATTATTCTGCAAATACTCAACAACATAAAAGTCTGTAAAGAAGTATTTGACTACAGCAGGGATGACCGAGGGCTTTGATGTCATTAAGGGAATGAAGGTTACAAAATAAATAGGGCCACCTGGGAGGGTCTAAGTAAGAGTTTTGGAAAGTTTAGGCCATTGTTAAATAATTATGTGCTTAGGATTTATACTCCATATTTCTAATTTCCCACCTCATATTTCCCATAGCATCCAATTGTGTTGACAATTTTCAGTAATTTGGGTTTCTGGGCTAAAATGCCTCAGGAACATCATGTACACCTGACTGTCCATCTCTGTTCCACTACTGGCACACTGTACACAGTCCAATATACACAGCTATTGAATTTACCATAAATCCCTGATAAAAACTGAAAGGTAGGAAATATGTTTCATTAGAAAAATGTATGGGAACTCCCCCCACCCCAGTTTTGAATATGGGATACAGAATCACATTTCTTCTCCCCACACTGTCCTTTATATATTATCTTCATACTACAAGAGTTAATATTACCCCAAAAGTCTGGTTGCAAAGTGAAATAAGATTCTGACTTCTGGAGAGAAGTCCAAGAAGAAAAAGTATATATATAAAACAAAAAAGAATCTTTACCGAATCTGGTGGATTTTTAAAGTTGAACCCTTGTAGCTCATAGCCACAGAACCAAACATCATCTCCCCAAGCATGTTGGCATCTGAAGAACATCGAGAGCCCTGAAAAAAGACACTGCTAATAATTATGTTGCACAGTGATCATTTTTAAAGCATTCTTCAGGTAGGGCATGGAAAATGAAGGAGCATCACAACTATAAATATATTCCACAAAAGACGAATGCATGTGTTACACACAGATAAACCCCATCCTCAGGTACCAAGATGTTTATGTGGGTTCATGTTGGCTCTTTAGATTCATAGATCTAAATGTTGCTGTAGATGGCAGCTGTTCCTCGTGCTGAAAATAATCTTTGGGCAGAATCAAAATCTTCTGCACCTGCTGCTGCTCTCCACACATTAACTGTTGTGATTTTATGGCAGGTGTGGATGCCAAGGGCTCCAACATATGTGATGCAAAATGAATGGGATCACATCACACATGTGGCAGGGCCAAGATTTTATTCGGTGTTTGAACATGTGAACAGGGTTTGTTTTCAGGGGTTTTTTTCCGCTTTCCCTTTCCCTTTTTCTTGTTTTGCACTAAGCCTGCTTGAGGGCTTACACTGCAATTTTCAGACTTAGCACTTCAATATAGGAGGAAGAGACGCTCCTGACATTTGACCAGAGGGGGCTTATGATGCCACACGCAGCCCCGGAGTAACAAACTGTTCACCCCTATCTTACGGCTTGCCTTGCAGAACATCATGTGCCTCAAAAGCCCGATCTGCTGTCAGTTTTCCTCCTCGCTTCTTATCTTGAGCAAATACTCCAGGCACATGGACTTTGATACTCTCTTGGTATTTGGCCATTCTGTCTTAAAGGATGTAATTTGATTTGATGGGAGAGGTGCATATTGGAACTAAATCCTGTGAGAAAAATAACAAACCCAGTGTAACATAATAGTCTACTGCCCCACAGATATTTCTGCCTGTGGATTTAATCCAGTAATACAGAATGCACAACTCTTTGAATAGCTTAGTTCACTATATTGTATCTGCTTTTAACATGAACGTAGCAGCTTCTGCACTCAAGGGCTTCGAATTTCACACTTTCCATACCTGGTGTCAGAGCACTTAAAATTATTAGGCAGTAATCACATATGTCACACTACAGGATAACATATGCCTTGATTATCCTGTAGGTAGTGGGATTTTGTACCATAATGGGCAAAATGTTTCTAAAGTAACAAGGTGCAGAAAATTATTTTAATGGTAAACAAGATTCTAGGTTATTTTTCCATCATGACTATAATAGTTATTTCTGTCAATTACGATCAAAACTGCCATTTACACCAAATTGTAAAATCGAATATAATAAGGTGAATTGATAAAATGTAAAACAAAATAAGCTTGTATTTGTATATTCTATATAAATGATGTGTAAAGTTTTTAACACATTATTTAAGACAACAGGCGTTACTAGATTTAGGAGCTTTGAAGAACATATTTAAGCTATAAAAAGATTTTCAGAAAAAGAAATCAGAACCAAAAAACACCCCCAAATAATGGTTTGATAAATCCTTAGGCATCAAGCTAGAAAACATGCTAGAAGAAAACCCAGATGATTGAAAAAAAAAGTGAATTTACATGGATTACTATAAAACCTTTCTTATAGAACAGGGGTGTCAAACTTGCATCATCACATTGTTGTCACGTGACGTATTGTGACTTTTTCCCTTCGCTAAACCAGGGGTGGGCGTGGCCAGCGCGTGACACATCTGACCCGCGGGCCATGAGTCTGACATCTCTATTAGAGAAGCTATGCATCCCATGATGCACTTCATCTGTCCTAGAAATGCATTAGGAGATAATGAGTTTCAGCTGATCTCATGGATAATTAAAATTTTCCAGTTCACCCAATTTTGCCAATTTCAAAGATACAGGTAGGTGTAATTTTCTTTACAGGTAATTCTAAATATATAATTCTTACATGTAACTGACAATGCTGCCAAGTCAGATTAGAAGCAGAATTTACGTAGCATGCAAATAAAACATGTAAATGTTTACAAAACTTGAATTTGCTGTTACACTAATGATCACAAATGTAAAGGCAAATGCCTATATTTTAGACTCCTACAAGACTGATTTTAGCTATTTTTCTATGACAGACAGAATATGGATGAATAAATTTATAATAATTTATATTGGCTGCCACATATTAATATCTCTGCCATTGCTTTTATCCCATGACTGTTCTACACAGTGAGAAATACCCAATTCATGTACATTGAAAAAAGACTCATTGTCAACCCATCCATGTTGTTCCTTCATACATCTTACTATCATGGCATAGATGTAGATCATGAGAAAACACATTGCCTATTACCTCCTTGTCATTCCATTATAGAATGAAAAAAAAAAGATCCACCTTCATTAATAGGCTGGACTGGGATAAGAGAAGTTTTATTAATGAAGTTTGCTCTGCTACATAAATGTTAATTTTACTATCAACAATGTCTAATTATGATGGCTGTTGGAATCTCTGATTCCAGATACACTAGATCCCTGAAGATCAGTGGCTGGTGGAGGGTAGTAGGAAAAAGCTTTGCCTGTAAACTTAAGCAATCTTATTGTCATTTAGTTAACATGTATATTACCGGTATGCCCTGCAGCTTTTGACAACTAAAAACCCTATGTCCATTCTACATTTTACAAATTAACTTTGCAAATTGCACATTTATTTATGAAAAAATCAAATTCCATTGTGTTAGTCATTTACATGCAGTTCCTTATATTTACATTAACTACTCCCTCTGCACCTCTTGAAGTATGTATGTGATCTGCCTCTTTAATTCTGGATGCAGCACATTCATTGAATATGGGACTACTTGGCAGAAAGCACTGATTGAGACAGAATTCCTTTTAAGAAAATTATCTGAAATGGAAGTTAAATGAGGTATAACAAGCTGCAAAATGTTATTCTTATTTTCTATTCTAAGAACAGAATTCAAAATAATGCCCGTTCTTTCTTCACCAACCCATACATTTGCCCTTGATGAAGAGATTTTTTTTAAAAAAACAAAAACTATCCTTTTCAATTTCACGAGTGCAATACAAAGAAAGAGATTGTGTATTTGAGACCAAAATACATAAATGATAAAATGGGGAAGCTAACATTTTCTTAGCGAAGTTTTGCTAAGAGATCAGGTCCACCACTGGTATCAGTCAAGAAGTCCTCCACAATGTGTCATGTTAGGATCAGACAGTCTTAATCAGAGAACTACTCCACTACAAAGAATAAAAAGGCTCAACTCTATTTTAGGAAGGCTTAATAGAAAATACTTCTCTCAGCACAAGGTGAGATGACAGAAATACATCAGTCAGATGACTGGCTATACTAGTAGCCAAAGCCTCTCTTAAAGTGTAACTCAGGTTCAGTGAATGCCAGTTCATAATCCTTTTAAAGTGACAGCAAGCAAACATCTATCGTTTAATATGTTCCAACTGCTTTCCATAAAATGAACCCTATTGTACAAGCCTTTCAAATATTTAAAATAAGAAAATAAGCATGCTGCTTGTCAAGCCAGCCTCCTAACCCCTTGAGCCTCCATGCCTCTTTCCACAATAAAGTTTTAGGGTATGCATATATTAAAAAGCTAAATTTATTTCTACAAGCCTCACTTCCAGGTAAACACAGACTGTGAAATTGGTTGCAGAACTGGGTGTCCACTAACCATAATTCTTCATCATTAATGTTCAGTTCACTGGACAACATCCATTCTTCAGGTAACTGTCTTATTCCAGACTCGAACGATATCAACCACCTGTTCCATTGGACAATCACCAAAAAAGTTCTTCGCTCAGAACTCTCTGCCCAAAGCCCCAGCCACTTCTAACAATTTTAGCACAATTCAAAGGACTCTCACCTGAAATTTTGGACAGTGTTCTTTTGTTTCAGTAGAAGAAGAAGAGGAATTGATGGAACTGTCCAAAGAAGATGAACTATCTCCTCCAGGTTTGAGCTGGCAACATTTTCCAAAGACTTTCACTGGTGCATCATTGCAGAGCTTCTGATGGAGGAAAAAAACGCAATTGCCACATTATACTTAGCAATCTCCAGACCACTGTTTAACTAGTAATGCCTCCCACATACAGTGATAACAAGGAAATTTCATATTAACAAAAGCATTTCAATATTAAAGAAATAGAAATCATTAACTAAGATGAGCATTCGGTAGGTTTTGTTTATCATGGTATGATTCTTCTACAGCAGGGGTGTCAAACTCATGGCAACATATTGTTGTCACGTGACATATCACAACTTTTCCCCCTTCGCTAAAATGGGGGTGGGCGTGGCCAGCGTGTGACACATCTGACTCTTGGGCTGCAAGTTTGACACCCATGTTCTACAGGGACACCAGAAATGCACCTTCTGTCTAGCCATGCCTGCCCTCTGGAAAAAGATTCCTCCCAAGACCCAGATGGTCTCCATTCTGCTGTTGTTTAAAATAACTTTAATTGGCTTCTTTAATTAAGAATGAGCCCTTCACCCTGGTGTTTTGCAAGGAACAATGAGATCCTCGTTTCATTGCACGTGCTATCTTTTTCTTTATCTTTCATTTATTTATTGTAACTTCTTTTTAATTGCTGTGAGCCATCCAAGTTATTGAGAGTCAGACGGCATACAAGTTTAATAAATTATTATGGTTCATCACACAGTCAGCCAGATGTTTAAATCAAATTTAGCATTTTTATCCACCTATCCAGTTCTTCCCAAGGACCTGGGATAAGCAAATGTTGTTTGAAGGTGTTAAAGGTATTGTTGAAGAATGTAACCTGTTGCAAGTAAAACTGCCTTTTGCAATTAGCTGATGTTCATTTTGTCAACCCTGATTGAGTTCAAGTGGTGCTCCAAATGTTTTGGGATGGCACCAAAATATAATACTATTGGTATTATATTTGCTTTCTTTTACCATAGTTTCTACTTCTATTTGCTGGTTTTGTATTTTGTGATTTTTCTCCATTATTTTACACATTACAGCTGAGGAATACTTCAAGTTCAGTTTTGAAGATGGACAGGAACACAAATTTATTATCTATTGGAACTCATTAAAATAGCTGCATTTTTCCAGGATGTTTTGATAACATACACACCTAGTGAGTATGAGTTGCCAATAGCTAGTGCAATGAGTTGCCAATAGCTATTGCATTTGTGCTCCACTATATTTTGAAGTACCTCTTCTAAATTAAATCCAAAGTATGTATGCATATTGACATAGATAAACATTTTCTGGTTTTAAAAGTAGAACTACCGGTACCTTAAAGGAGACTACCTTAAAGGAAAAACAATGTTAATTCATTCTATATCACAGGTTTCTAAACTTTTTGCCATCATACCTCTTTTTAGTATAATCTTAATGGCCACACTTTTCCTAAAAAATCAAACACTAAAATAAATACTGGAGAATAAAAACAATACAACAAAACTTTTGCAAAATGAATTTATTGTAACAGTATAACTAAAACATTCTTCCCTTGAATCTGTCTGTACCTCTCTAAGAGAGATACACCTCCGACTTGGGAAATCCTGTTCTATCTGATCTCATAGATACTGTACTAGACACTTTTTGATCCATTTATTTTAAATATAGTCTACAAACGTAATTCAGTCCTGCCATTACAACTGGCAACAAAATATGGCAGCCAAGAGCAATTTGCAAGCATGTCTTTTCAACTGCATATCTTTTCATTTGTTTCATTTTAGTCTCTATCATACAAAGACTTTTTTTAAATAACAACAACAATTATGGCCACGTGAATGTTCTCTGTGTATTCTAATTTAAAGGTGGGATAGAACTATCCCCACTCCCCCAAATATTTACTGTCTTCTTCAAGAGCTTCCCCACCAAACTATAATTTTTAAAAATGTCAGAAGAGCAATGGTACTTACTTAATAGACATGAAATAATCATATTGTATCAAATTCAGCATTGATTATTTTATCCTGATCTTTTTGAATGCATCCCCCAACTTAAAATTCAAAGGCACAAAAGGATCCTAGCCCTCCAATAAAGTTAATAAGCCTGGTTTAAGAGACTGGGAGGAAAACCAAAGATCCCATAATCTGATGCAAATTCTATCTACAGGTAGTTCTTGTTTAGCTACTATATTTATGGTCAATCTTCGCATTTCTGACCTTCATAGGTCTGTAAAGCAAAGAAAGCCGAAGTAGGATCAAAAGCACAGTTGTGATTTTGCTCCATGACTGCTTTGCTTAACAACTAAGTTGCCAGTCCAACTATGGTCACTAAATACGGACTTCCTGTGTGCGGTCAACGAACTTCTTAATCCTTAAGCCAGGTGTCTCCAATCTTGGCAACTTTAAGACTTGTGGACTTCAACTCCCAGTCCACAAGTCTTAAAGTTGCC
>JANHJO010007090.1:104774-121448 GCA_032468235.1 Pseudoxyrhopus heterurus | reverse complement strand
TGATAAGCGGTATATAAAAATCTATGTGCTATTGCTATGGTTGTTGTAAGCCGCCCAGAGTCCTTCGGGAGCTGGGCGCCCTAAAAATTCAATAAATAAATAAATAAAAATGCCTCTCAGTAATTAAGGTTTGAAAAATAGATTTATTTATTTATTTCATGTCTGGCAGCAGACTGATCAGCAGGCACATCGATTACCTGATCACAATCTCTTGCTAGTTATAGAAAAATATATTTTCTTTCTACAAAGATATTACAGTATTATTATTTATAACTTCATTCCTATTAAAGTTTCATACAAATCTGTTTCCACTTAGTATTTGTTTCTCCTCAGCAATTCATTTATTTTTTGGGGGGTCATATAAAAGTGGCCACTCCAATCCCTGCTATATACACAAGAGCTATGTAATTCTAGTTGCACAAACCATTTGTTTATGAATGGGGGGAAAATAGGCTGAGGCAAACTATATAGAAAATAGCCACATTCTGTCAAAGTGTCATATCAGGTATCTTTTAGGTCTACAAGTAGAACAGCTTATCTACTGATAATTTACATAATATAAAAGATTTCTTGTGTATGTTCCTCTCCTCACATTTTCCAATTAATGAGAAGCTAGATTTTTCTTTGAAATTTATTTGGAAGCAGTCTTTGTATTACGGTAGGGATTTTTCACCAATCCTCCTTCTCACCCTCTATCTCAGATTAAGGTGAAGTACAAGTAAGGAACAGGTGGTACCTGGCTCAACTGTAGCAACTATGAGAGGGATCACTTAAGCATGAGTGTGGTGCAACTTTTAAAAAGCTAATGCAGTTCTAGGCTGCATCAACAGAGAGATAGCATCAAGATCATGAGAAGTGCTAGTACTGCTTTACACTGCTTTACACTGCACTAGCAAGGCCACACTGGAATACTGTGTCCAATTCTGATCACCGTGATACAAATAAGATGCTGAGACCCTAGAAAGAGTGCAGAGAAGAGCAACAAAAATGATAAAGGTCTGCAGGATAAATCATAAGAGGAACAGTAAAGGGAACTAGGGATGTCTAGCCTAACAAACAGAAGAATTAGGGGCAACATGGTAGTTGTCTTCCAGTACATGAGGGGACTGCTAGAGAGGTAGGGGGTCCCTTCTAGCCTTATAAGCATCTGTAATCAATCTCCTCTTACTCTTTTCCTTTCAAGAAGTTTAGCATCTCTTTCATTCAAGAAGCGCTATCAGAATGGTATGTATACAATCCATCTCAGAACAGAGAGATATAGATGTTATACAATATATTATGTTATGGCCACATATATGGGGTTTCATATGACTTCCACCCTTTATTTTTGCACAATGTGAAATTTATTTCCTAGCTGTTTTCAGTTACAGTAACCACCAGGACATACTACATTACCAGTTTCAACTTTACTGGGATTGTCAGCCAGATGCTATTCTCTGGAGTTCAAATTCTCTGTGGGAATTGAACTCATGGAACCTCACTTTTTAGGTGACATATACAGTACATTAGCTATGGGAGCTATCCAGGTTCCCATGCTCAGCAATTATACTTCTCTTTGAGGGTTTGAACCTCAAAGAATAACATCTGGCTACTGCATCGACAATTAGCAATAAAGATTCAACTGGTAGCGGAAATGCAGCTAAAAATAATGATAATCTTAAAATCAATTTCTGCATCATTGGCAGCTATTAAGAAACAAGAGGAGCAAATTAATTTATGACATTAATAACACATTACATGTATATAATAATTTTATGTTTATGTTTATTAACATTTATATACCGCCCTCTCCCAAAGGGACTCATATAGCATTTATAATCCTCACCAAAATACTACACTCTGCAAAACAGATCATTGTAAACTTTAAGAGGAATTATTATGAAGAGGTAGCAGAGGATAGTCAAAGGATACAGAAAATTGAAAACTGAGCTCAGATTTGAAACAGGGATATTCCAGATCATACACTTAATTTAAATCTATACCATTATTCTGTGTGCTTAGAGAGCACTTCATGAACAATAACAAGTAATAAGATAACAAGTTTAAATTAGATACCAAGTCAATGAATAAACTATTCAGATAATAAAGCATTGCTAAAGGAAAAATCAATGAAAAATGAAGATGAAATTGTTTCTTTTGACTTCACGGATTCTTCTCAGCAAATGTAGAAAACAGGTCCCATTTAACAGATCTTCTCCCTTGCAAATAATGCCTCGGTTTCAAGATAAATTAAAAAAATAGTATTCACAATCTTCATTTACTTTTATTTACCCTGATACCAATACAAATTTCATTTGAGCAACTTTCAGAAGAAGCCCTATGTCGCCACCTGCAGGATAGTTTTAAAAAAGGGTTCTGTAAAGTACTGTATAAGGCTTTTTCTTGAGAAATATTCTCCTACTAAGAAAAGGTATAAAACATTGAATGTGTTAGAAATATAGAATCAAATATAATTACACAATATCTGATACAATTATAACTCCAGACTGATATTCTGAGTTGCAAGCAAATATTGAGGAGGATTAAATGTTGGAGTTCTTTCAAACTATATTTTTCCTTCTAAAATAATATACATTGCATATTAGCCATCCACTAGCAACAAAATTACTAAATGAATTCTCACTATATGAGTACCCATTCTTAATATATTTCTTTCATGCTTACTGAAATAATTGGAAATAGACTTTTTATTAAAAAAAAAAAAGTCCCCATAACTTAAAATTACAATTGTTTTCATCTTATGATAAAAATGTAACCAAACAATGCACTATTGGACAATCTTTTGAACTTGTGAAAAAATTAGCCTTTAGGCCTATCTTTTTGAGGCAGGGACATATTTGAAATTTTGAAATCATATAATAAGCAGACTCACAGCATTACTGCCTGAGACTTGTCTGCTTACAGAACAGCTGTCATCCATAGTGAGAAGGTCAGTTATAAAACAACAGACTAAACTTTAGGCTCAATAGAGAAATCCAATAGAATGCTACAAGATGCCAACAGAGCCATCACAATAATTTCTACTACCAGGATAACTCAACCCAATAAACTGATATATGCTACAGCTTTTGTGATCAAATGCAGTATACAGGTAATCCTTAACTTACAATCACAGTTGAGCCCAAAATTTCCATTGCTAAGCAAAACAGTTGTTAAGTTTTGCTCCAATTTACAACCTTTCTTGCCACAGTTGTTAAGTGAAACACTGCAGTTGTTAAGTTAGGAACACAGTTGTTAAGTGAATCGGGCTTCCCCACTGGCTTTGTCAAAAGGTCGCAAAAGGTGATCACATGACCCCGGGACCTTGCAACTGTCATAAATACATTCCAGTTGCCAAGTGTCCAAGTTTTAATCATGTGACCATGGGGAAACTGCAACAAGTCATAAATGTGAAAAGTCATCAGTCACTTTTTTCAGTGCCATTGTAACTTCGAACAATCACTAACCAAATGGTTGTAAGTCAAACATTACCTGTATGCCAATGTGATGCACTGTCCCCACTGCTATTCTGCATAGGCTTAAACCCCTCAGCCAGATAATCAGAAGAATTGGATAAGGATACAAGTTCAAGAGTGGAACTACCATCAGCCACCTCCTATACATGGATTACATCAACTTGAACGCAAAGAGTGAACAAGATATCGATTTGCTGATCCACCTAACACAATCTAATCCATCATTTGGACTAGAGAAGTGTGGCCAGATCGTAGTCAAGAAAGGAAAAGTAGTTAAGACTGATGGGGTGGAACTACCAACATAGAAGACATACAGACCAGTTACAAGTTCTTTGGTATCCCTTTAGTATCGTCAAGAGTCAGCTCAGGAAGAAGAACAAGATTCATGCCATTAATGTGTCCTCAGACACCCTGCCAGTATAATGAGCTGGCCAAAGAAGGACATAAAGCTTCCACCCCAAGTCCAACACCCTGAGACTGTACACCAGCTGGAAATTGGGCAGTCAGGGTTTGGTGAGTGTCAAAGCCACTGTCATGGATGAAATAGCATACTGGAGTATATCGGCAAAATGGCCCAAAGATGAACTGATGAAAGAATGCCTGAGGCAACAGAGAATGGGAGAAAGATCAAGCAAAGGAGGTGCCATGGCAAGACAAGATCCTGCATGAGACGAATCATCAACAGATAGCTGAGGTGGTAGACATTGGGAAATCCTACCTGTGGCTGAAAAGATAGCATTGAGGCACTGATCATAGCGGTACAAGAATAGGCCCTAAGCACCAGATCCATAGAAGCATGGATCTACCACACAGGTCCCAAGGTGCAGGCTATGCAGAGGACTCAGAAAGAGACAACACTTAGTGGCAGGGTATAAGATGCAAGCAGGAACAGCATATACTGAACAGCACAACTACGTGGCTGGCATTGCACACAGGAACATCTGCACAGAATGTGGGCTAGACTCTTCTAAGTCCAGATGGAAGAACCCACAGAAGATTATGGAGAATAAGGAAGCTAAGTACCTGTAGGGCTTCCAGATCCAGATAGACAGGCAGGTACCAGCCAACCAAGCAGACATTGTGGCAGTAGACAAGGACCAGAAAACAATGATGGTGATAGATGTAGCAGTGCCAGGTGACAGCAACATCAGGAAGAAGGAGTATGAGAAGCAGAAGAAGTACCAGATCCTGAAGGAGGAAGTGTGGAAAGCAAAGGCCAAAATGGTCCTAGTTATAAGTAGAAGCAATCAGGGCTGTGACTTTTAAGCTGAGAGAGTGGCTCCAACCGATCCCAGAAATAACATCAGAGCTCTCTGTCCAGAAGAGTGAAGAGCTAGGAACAGTTAAGATACTGCACAGAACCCTCAGATTGTCAGGTCTCTGCTAGACTGAGGACCCGGGATTGAGGAAGACACTAACGCCCATAATAAATAAATAAATAAATAAATAGGGGTAAGAAGGGAATTTTATTTTTATCTCTTTTCTCTCTTAAAAAAAGAGAGGATGGTAAAATGCGGAAGCACAAGGGAGACCCTCATTGTATTGTGACACTATTGTTAAAAAGTGGAATTAAAACAGCACTTAGTACCATTCTCCATCCTACAGGGAAATACATCCATATAGTACGGATAGTCCTCGACTTACAACAGTTCATTTACTGACCGTTCAAAGTTAAAATGGCACTGAAAAAATTGAGTTATGATCATTTTTCACACTTATGATAGTTGCAGCATCCCCAGTCACATGATTTACATTCAGATGCTTGACAACTGACAACTGACATTTATGGCGATTGCAGTGTCCTGAGGTCATGTGATCCCCTTTTGTGACCTTCTGACAAGCAAAGTCAATGGGGAAACCAGATTCACTTAAAAAACAAGTTACTAATTTAAGAACTGCAATGATTCGGTTAACAAATATAGTGAGAAGAGTCATAAAATGGGTCAAAACTCATTTAACGAATTCCTCACTTAGCAACATACATTCTGGGCTCAATTGTGATCATATCTTGAGGACTACCTGTACATTTGTTCCTACAAGAAATGTGCCTGCCAAATTACAGGGACAGAAAAAAAGTCCACAAGTAAGAAAGACAGCCCGGTGGTCTTATTTAAGCAGTGTGTTTTTCAACCTTGGCAATGCTTGGGAATTGAGGGAGCTGAAAACCGCACATTTTAAAATCGCCACGGTTGAAAAACATTGCTCTGGCATATCAAAGCGTATTTATGAATTCCGGCTTTTCCAAAGACAAGCTGAGCTTTATCCGTTCTACCCTTTTCCCTCCAACTCCATTTCCCTCCCCTCCAGAAGCAGCAGCCGACATCCGCCCGTCCCAACCCCAGAAAAGAAGCGCGCGTCAATCCTCCTGGGCCGAACTGCTCTTCCTTTCCACCGGGGGCGCTCTCCGATGTCAAAGTCGCCGTGCACGTGCGCTTTGTTTTGATGACCGCAAGAGACCGAGCGGGGGGAGGGAACGAGAGAGCCGTTCGTGGGGCAGCGCGCCTGCGCATACCAGCAGGCCGCGCCCCCGAAGGGCGGAGCGTAAAGGGGAGGGGCTACGTGCGCATGCGTAGAGAGCACGTTTCCGTGCGGGAGTTGGAAGTCCTTGCCCCCCGTCCTCTCTCCTGGGTGCCTAATTAGCAGGGTGTTGGGGGGGAAGGGCCAGAGGTGGAGCCTCGGGCTGGGACCTGACTGAGACGCGGGCGCCTTCTGTTTCCCGGGTGGCGTCGGCGGCGCTCCCAAAATGTCGCAGACAGCCATGTCCGAGACCTACGGTAGGGAGCGGTGGCCCGGGGTTGAGCTGCGAGGGAAGGAGGGAGGGAGGGAAGGAGAGGGTCCGCGGAGGGTCTGCTTTCTTTGCTACCGAGAGAGCTACGGGAAGAAAGCAGGTTCAGAAAAAAACGGCGCCAAGCACTACGTCCAGCGGAAGAACCTTTCCATTGGCTTGCCGGGGATGGGCTTTGCGTAATAAAGCCGCGCTTCTGTTTTCTTTTAAAGAACGTAAGGGGCTTCCTCCCCGCGATAGGATCGCGCCTGGAGACATGAGAGCCTCGCGCATCTCTTCCCGGGCTTCTCCCCTTTGGTGCAGGAAGGGGAAGGGTTTCAGCTCTTCGCTAGTAAGCAAGCAAGGTAGAGAGGGTGTGCTGGGGGAGACCTTGACAGCTTACTTGAAGCTGGCTTTTTACAAATACCAGGTAGTCCTTACGGCCACAATTCAGCCCCAAATTTCTGTGCTTAAGTGAGTTTTGCCTCATTTTACGACCTTTCTTGTCACAGCGGTTAAACAAACCACGGCAGATGTTCAGTTAATAACACGGTTGTTAAGGGAATCTACCTTTCTCCATTGATTTTGCTTGTCAAAAGGTGATCACACAATCCCAGGACACACCAACTGTCATAAGTATGAACCAGTTGCCAAGCATCTGAATTTTGATCACATGATCAGGGGGATGCTGCAAAGGTCGTAAGTGTGAAAAATGGCCACAAGTCACTTTTTTCAGTGCTGTTGTAACTGAACGGTCACTAAACGAAGTGTTGTAAGTTGAAGACTACCTGTAGTCAAGACTGTGTGTTTCCTTACATTTTGACCTGTCTGATTTATCACTCTTCTATCCCAATAGTAGGTTAGTTGCTTTCAACCTTTTCTAATAACCCATGATCCACTTTCCACCAAGCATGCATTTAGAAATGAAGCTTACCATTGTGGTGGTGTTCTGGTTGCAACCTATCTTGGATTAGAGAAACTCTGTGACCCAATAGTATATCTCACCCAGTAATTAAAATTGCTGTTATCATTACTACTTTAAATGAAAATTGCCACACTGTTAGATAGTGATTTGGGCTTTGTGAAAAATAAGGTCGTGAAATATATTTTGTATTTCTGGATGAAGTAGAAGTTTCCAGCTAATGTAACTTAGACTTCCTTCTGCATATGGCTCCTTTAAAATGCTTAATCCTGTGTGTGCAGTAACTGTAGCAATGTTGTAAGCTCTGTATTTGTAAAGGAATTTAGAGCTGACCTTGTGGAAGATAAGAGAATGCTATTAAGGAGGGGAAAGAAAGGAGCTGGTCATTAATGGCCATTCACACAGTTCTAAGGTGGAGAGAGGCCTGAAAAAGAGATTTAAAATAGTTTAGTATAAGATAGGTCACAAGAAAGTTGGGCAGGCTTTCAAAATATTGTTATGCTGTATTGCCACAATAAAGAGTATTCCTTGAAGCCCTGACATACTTGTTTGTTGACTCAAAGAACTGCCTCAAAGACTTGACAATATTGTAAACTTTTACTCAGTGTCAGTGTATCTATTCAAGGAAGCCAAATTACCCCAGCACATAACTTTTCTTGGCAAAGTTGATTGGTTTACAATTGTTTTGTGTTAAGATACAGATCTGACCATTATATAAGCTCAAATTGTTACATACTGTATTTGCAAAGAAGTAATTTCTATACCTCATACAAATGGAAAAATGGTTAAATAATGATAACAATAGGTTTTAAATGCAGTGTATGTGAAGTTCTTAAAGGGACGCGGTGGCTCAGTGGCTAAGCTTGTTGATCAGAAAGGTCAGCAGTTCGGCAGTTCGAATCCCTAGTGCCGCGTAACAGAGTGAGCTTCAATTACTTGTCCCAGCATCTGCCAACCTAGCAGTTCAAAAGCATGTAAAAATGCAAGTAGAAAAATAAGGACCACCTTTGGTGGGAAGGTAACAGCGTTCCGTGTGCCTTCGGCATTTAGTCATGCTGGCCACATGACCACGGAGATGTCTTCGGACAGCGCTGGCTCTTCAGCTTTGAAACGGAGATGGGCACCGCCTCCAAGAGTCGGGAACGACTAGCACGTATGTGCAAGGGGAACCTTTACCTTTAAATGGTATTTACGCATATTAAACCACTGTTGAGAGTCTTTTGAAAAGAGATATATACTATCTGGAACCTAACAGTCCCGGAGTTTCTTTTCATCTTTCTAAAGACAACTTTGCATTTTTGCAAGAGAAGGCATGTTAATCCAGCATGAACACCCAACTGTTATCTCTTCTTTGTACTGTATGCTGGTGGTCTGAAGACAGGAAAAGTCATAAACTGCCCTGGCTGATCTTGCAAAACACATACGTTCTATTTTCTGCAAGAATTCAATATGTAACATTTCCATCAATAAGAGGGAAGCAACTTTCAGATAAGGATCCCAAGCTACAAGACTTTAGAAAAGCAATGCTCAAATGCTTGAGAGCGACTCTAATGAAAGTTATTTGCCTAGTCTGAGTGCACAGAGTAATCTTTGAAGGGTGCTAAAGGTTTAGTTGGGTTAAAAGCTTTTTTTTTAAATAGTCAGTGAATAAAATCAGCTACAAAATAGATGAGAAATAATCTCACAAATCATTAAAACTGCACTGGAATAGCAGTGTTTGTTTTGTATCCCGTTCCCAATTGCAATCCCTTATAAATAGAAACCAAACAAGTCTACATAATACCAACTGGTACTGCAAGACAAAAGGCCATTTTCTCTCCTTACCAAACAGTTATTTTATTGTGCACCCAAGCTACTCAAGGAGCTGAAAATCCTTCCCCACATCTATCACAAAGGAAGTGTGCAATCCTCAACCGGGTACCCTCTAGATGCGCTGGAACTACAGTTCCCAGAACTCCCAGGCCAACAACTAAGGTGATTCTGAGGAGTGTAGTCCCTTAAACCTGGAAGGCACTGGGTAGGGAGACCCGGTCTAGCATGTACATTTAATGGAAAGTCTTTGAATGGGAAAATTCCAACATGAAAGTTCTTTTGGCCATCTCAGATTATTTTCTGTGTCTTTCAAATTAAGGAGAAAGGGGTGGAGAGAATATCTTGTGTAACTGAACATGACATTTTGATATGTCATGCTATACTTCCAGTGGATAAAATCCTCCCATCTCAATTATTTTGCAGCTTTTAGTCAAGTAGTTAAATTTTTGGTTTACCCTTTCTCAAGTTATGCTGATAGTAAAATTACTTAATCACCTTGCAACTCAATTAATGAAAACATTTCATTAAAAAAAATCAAATGGTAATGTTGGCTTTGTAAATCATAAAATATTCTATCTTGTATTTTAGAAAACTGCAATTGGCAGTATATACTCTAAGGGTGAAGGTGTCTACATTCCTAAACTGATAAACCTTTTTCTGACTTGACAACAAAATTATCCTTTAGGAGTCAGGCCCAAGAAAATACAGTAAATGTTTTAAAAAAAGAACTATCATACATTTTATTTATTCTATTAATATTTCTTATTAATCCAGGGTTCAAGGGCAGTGTGCAAAATCATCCCAACAAATTCCATTTTTGTCCACAAAACGATTATTTAATATAGGACAGAGTGACAAAGAGTCACTGGCCTAAATCCACCAACTGAACTTTGTAACAAGGTTTCATAGATAAATCTGTGCTATATCTATTTTTCATTTTCAGTTATTCATTCTTCTTAACCCATTAAACTCAAGATATTTGGCAGAAACATTGACACACCCTGCTCATGTGCAGATTCAGAAAAACACCACTGCAGAGAATCCTCATGTGCATAAGTATTATTTCCACCATGATTAAAGCCCACATTTGTGAAGAAATGCACATGAATGAGCAAGCAGGGGAAAAAACCAGTTGCACCTACTCATAGAACTATTACTACTACTACTTGCCCAGAGGGCTGGTTAACTCTCCAGGATTTTAGCAAAACATTTGAAACAAGCCAGAGAAAGCATGTGGAGCGTGGCATCTGCAATTTTTTTCCGACAACCTTCAATGACCACGATTTGAAGAGGTAGCACCTGTACCTTCTTCTGGGAAATAAAATAACACTTTTATTTCTGGGTGTTTCTTTTTTCTACTCATGCCCAGGAAGCACAGGGCAAGTTGCATATGGTTAGCTACCAGTAGGCGCTCACATGATGAGGAAGGAGGAGGCCCTGGAATGGAGCATGGCAGCATTCCAAACTCCACCCAACTCCCTTTCCCAAATGGATGCATTGGGGCACAAGCTACTTGAAATCATTTCTTTGCATCTTTGTTGGGCTGGGAAGAATAAAATGGGCCCAACCTGGGTGTTTCGGTTATACACAGAAGTCCAAATGTCTCAGACTCTCAGTCATCCAGGTCATGATTGTCCCAAAGGTGCTTTTTCAAGAGGCAACTGGACTTTCTTTGTTTTTCTTTGAAGACATTTTGCTTTTCATCCATGAAGCTTCATGGAAAACAAAATGTCTTCAAAGAAAACCAAAGAAAGTCCAGCTGCCTTTTGAAAGAGCACCTTTGGGACACAGAAGTCCAACTTTCTAGATCTTTGTACATTTACATAAAAAGCTCAGCTCTTCATATAAAATATTCACCAAAACATTCATTTGTCTTATTTCAAAAACAGTTTTGTGAATCCTTTTAAAACAATGATCCACCAATGGAGGGAAGGAGGAGAGCTATGATAATTAGACAAAAATTGACCCGACTCTCCCCAACTTGGAGTTTAGAAGTAATCATAAAAAATTCTATGGGATAGAATCATGGCAAATTTTAGTTCATCTAAAACTTTCAATCCTAAGGGAAGTGGTGATTGTTAGAAATAACTGTGCCTCTTCCTGACACAGTGCATCTGATTGTCAAAGTTTGGGCAAACATAAAATATACACACATGAAAATCAGTCTGCCAAAAACATTTGTTCTATGTAAGTTGCAAACCTATAAAAAAGGAAGGAAGGAAGGAAGGAAGGAATTCAAAATAATAAAAATATAGCCAGTAAGTAGAATTATAAGGATAATACAACAACAAACCAAAGCAATATTTTAGTGAGCCACAGACATTCCTAAGAACCTGCTAATTTAAAATGAATAAAGTGACCATCATCATGGAGGAAATTATATTCTCTCCTCCCATCCCCAATTTCTGATACCCGAAATGAAGTAGCCCTGCTCCCTCGGATCAATTACGGTAAAGAGACATTTGCTGGTGAGTCCAAATCAATGCTTCTTTGTTTATTCTCATTCCTCTCTTCTCTTTACTAGATATCTGCAAACCCAGATTTTCTACATGTCCTGAAATGGTACCTAAAATGCTACATAAGGGAAAAGAACTTCATTTAAGGCCTCATTTGGACCCAAGCCGCCTTCACTTCATTCTTGACCTCTAAAGATATCTACTTCAAAGAACCTCTGCTTCTGGATTTGATGTTAATCTAATGCAAATGCATCTGCTAAACTGGGGGTCTGCACCCGCGGCCCCCAAGCCACATGCGGCCCTTTGAGCCCTCTGCTGTGGCCCCCTGCTGACCCAGTCACGCGACATGCTCTCTGCCCTGAGAAGGCGCAAGCCTCTCAGAGCTGCGCGGCTGAAGCACTCCTAGCATTTTCTCTGCACTGCCTGCGATAGGCTGCTTTTTGCAATTCTGTGTCCTTTGCGGGCAGTGTCATCCACTGTCCCCTTCGTATCGGCTCACAAAGAAGGGAAACGGGGAGGAGTAGCCGCCACCAGCGGATGCAGGGAAGGAAGAGCTCGGGCACCCCTGCGCAGCGCAGGCTCTCCTGCACTGTGCAGCGCGGCCCGCTACTCACCTCACTGTGCAGTAGTGGCAGGTGGAGGAGTAGTTGTCATCCCCACCGCCATCTCCACCATGATCCTGGCCCAGGAGGGTATCCTGCTTGGGCGCGCATGCACGTGAGAGATCTTTCTCATCTGTTTATCTTGCGTGTGCACACACACACACACACACACACACACAAGCAGGATACTCTCCTGGGCCGGGATCACAGTAGCGGCAATGGCGACTCCTCCTCCCGCTGCCGCCACTGCGCGCTCAGGTGAGTAGCTGGCTGTGCTGCACAGGAGAGCCAGAGCTCTTCCCTCCCTGCATTCGGCGTCAGCAGCAGCTGCCCCTCCCTGGCGCTGAGCTGCCCGTGAAGGACATGTAATCACAAAAAGCAGCCGGTTGAATGAGAGAGGAAAGAGAGAAGGGGGAGAAGGATAGAGAAATGAGAAAGAGTTGGAGGGAGAGAATAAGAGAGAGGGAAATAAATGAGAGAGAAGGGAGGAAGAGAGAAAGGGAGGGAGTGGGAGAGAGAGTCCCATTTCCCACAGAAAACAGTGAGCCACAAACCCTGGGTAGGCATGGCTGGGGGGGTCATGTGACTGGGTGGGAATGACATTGATTTGGCCACGCCCATCCAGATTTTGCGGGCCCTAGCATTTTTTTTTTCTGTGGGAAACGGGCCCAAGTGGCCCTTTGAATGAAAAAGGTTGCCGACCCCTGTGCTAAACTGATATTGGTTTAAGAATGTGCCTCTTTCCGTACATATAGTTGTCAAGAACTCCCCTAAATGATGGTTTGTCAAACTTCACTTCAGTGTGCATGGGAAATGAGAACATAAACATAAGCATGCATGACCTTTTTTGAGCCTGCAGAAGTATTACATCAAGCTCATTTGCATGTAATTACTCTATAGAATCCCTGTAGCAAGTGAAGAAATTGAACTGGATTCCACAAGGTATCTAGATTTCTGTTGATCATGCGAAAGTTCTGGAGTACACTGGCTGACCCAGCGGATGATAGGAGATACTTGAAGGCAAAGGTTACTTTCCAGTGACTATGTTTTCTGTTTCATCCTGTTTCCTGTTAATTGTCCTGCTTCATCTACTGAAACTGCAGAAAATCCAGGCCTTCTACTTCTTCTATGTGGAAGTACCTGATAGCTCCAGAAGATAAAAGAAAAAAAACCCCACGCTGGATAACAAATAGCTACACTACAACATGCTTATTATATTCTTATAATCCTTTAATAATGCTGTCACGGCATCTATCCCCAGAGATTTGCACAGCTCTCAACCTACAAGAGTTCCAAAAGACTTTGAAAATATGGCTGTGTTTCAAGGCCTGGGCTTACGTTGGTTGTTGAGCATCTGTGGATTTTTTTCGTCATGTAACATGTATTTTGTCCAGGTACATGTTCATCTCTTTTTAATTGTGTTCCTTTCTTTTAATTATATAAGCCACTCAGAATTATTTGGGAACCGGGCAACCTAAATCAAGTCAAATAAAAAATTTACAGGACTATCATAAACCAGTAATCCTAAACATTGATGATCTGCTTGAATAGAAAATATACATTTAAGGTCACGCAGCTGTCCAGAGCATAGTATTTAAAGGATGAGCAGTGCATGTATCTGAAATCTAGACTGAACATCTAGTCGTCTTAGTGTGATCCCTGGGCCAGAGAGACAGAAGAAATAGTTTAAGTGAGACAGTTCTCAGAGAATGCCACTCCGTGGTTATGTTTTCACGATGGAAAATCTTCCTTTCCTTTCCCTTGTTTTAGCAAAAGTTTAAGTAGGAGCATGATAATAGTCATCATTCCTGGCAACTCGCATATGGCAAAAGTTGCCATGATTGAAGAAAGCAACCTGTTTCTAGAATGGGAATTTATTTGACTGGGCATATTCAGTGGTCCAGTATGATCTACGGTAGCATATTACCTTGCCTGGGAAAGCAATAGGGCTAATGGAAATCACTCAAAGATTTCCATTAGGACCTCTCTCCTTGGCTGTACTTCCTAGCCGTATCATTGATTAAAGGACTGCCCTTGTGCCTAGGTGATAATTGAGAAGCAAATCAATCTCCAGACAAATATTTGTCAGTCAGAGTTTGAAAGAGCCAGTGTTGGTAAGAAGATATCACAGGAAACCAAAGATGACAGTAGTTCTTATATTTAACCTAGCACCATCCAGCCAGAAGTCATGGACTGATTGCTAATTAATTTATTGTGGTAATGAATATGCTAACAATAGTAATAACATTCTAACAATAACTGGAAATAAGGCTTAACAGTAGCCTTTTTTATAAAGTTCATTTAAAAAAAATAACCAGGGTAATCAACTACTTCGTTCTTCTAGTTTAATCAAGAGAACACTGAAAAATATATTTAAAAAAAAAACAGATGGCAGTTCTATCCCGTTACAACTCATAGAACAGGCCCACTTGAATTCAAGGGCATTTATTTCTGATTAAGTTGCATTATCAAATCTGGGCTGCAAAAATCCTTATTGCCACAAAATGGCAGCAAAGGGTTAGTGCTTTCTATAGCTAGTCTTCATGTGAAAGTTTGCAACTCAGATCTTATAGTGCAAGATGAGGTTTATATTTTTTTCCTGGAAATGAATTTCAGTATCAATACATTGATATAGATTTGCTGAGGCTTCGAACATGTGCTCATTAGCTAAGTTTAGCATAATGTGCAAAAATGGCTCAAAGCCAAAGCAAATCTATATTAATCATCTGGGTGCAATAAACTAGGATTCTGATTAGTCTGATAGCTGAGTTCATTTTTGTGATAATGCAATATCCTCCAGATCTCTCTCTCTCTTCAACCTATGACATCCAAAGAGAGTCAAAGGCAGAATCACATATGGTACTTCAATCTCTTTCACACTGAATGAGGCTTGTGTAAATGTGTGGTTGAAAGTCCAAGACATCTACGGCCTGAATGTACAATCAGTCACTTGATCACATCTGATGAAAAACTGGCAGAATCTGATTTTTTTTTTATGCTAGAACTTTTTGAACAGTTATAAATTAAGTTTGTGGCAGGATTATGTCAAGAGTATGGTGGAAAATAAAGTCGTTATGTCGCTCTATTCATGCACTACATCATGGCTTGTCAAATCATGATTTACTGAACAAGCCAATAAATATGTTACTACAACAAAACACCCACAACAAACACATTCATGATTATGATTCAAAGTGTTACACACACAAAAATTGGGTTAACTGAATAAATCATTAACTAGAACTGGACTGCAAATATTCAATTGTTTGTTAACTAGAGTCATGTTGTGTGTATAGGGCATAATAAACAAACAAACAAACAAATAGGGACAACCACTAGAGGACAAAAAAGATACGCAGAAAATTAAATTGGGTATTCATGAGTAAACATGCCTTGTAGACCCATCCAGTATGTGTCTCGTGGATGAGGGAAGTAATCATGTGTTCCTTCCCATCCACCCCATTTTCCTCTCTTCTGCATTCCTTTTTAAAGTTGTTCTTGTCTTGCACCAAAACTGATCAGAGACTTGGGCAAAGTACAAAAGCAAACCAAGACCAAGCTGGGTAGCAATAAAGCATATGCATCTGTTTGGACATCATGCTAGACCAAAATCAGTGAGCCAACAACAAACCATGGATTCAAAGATCCATTACCCCCAGGAAAGGCCACCCTATATTTATTGACCTTATTCACACTCATCAAAAACAAACAAGCCATCTCATGGCTTAGTATGATAGGTAAGTCCAACCTACAAATACGTACATTTCAAGTAGGAACTACTGTTACTTAAAATGCATAGAAGCAGCCTCTATATAAGTGAATCCATTTATACGATCATTGCAACCCTTGAAACTGCATTCCAAATAGTTGCTTTGGAGCACAAAGGTAGCATCTGTCTGCGAACTCTTAGATGCTTTTTTGTCCAAGAGCATGTGGTTCTTTAAAAGGTTAATGATGAGTTCGAGGCACCTTTGGCAGTTTAAAGCACCTTTCTACAATCAAATGGGAAGCACTGCATGGCCTTACTGGTTACATCAACTGGAGAAGCTCTTTTTTAGGATTATAGACCAGTGATGCAAAAAATTCAGCTTGAGAGCATTAAGAATTCAGAGCATGATCTGTACCCTTTATTTGGCCTTTTGGACACATTCAGAGAACATGTATTTTTAGGGTACTTGGTTGTTCTAATGATGTAAACATTCCAAAGCAAGAAAAAAATGAGATGTTTCTAGACATCTGACAGTCATAGAATAATAACAATAAGATGTCTACCATAAATGCAAGAGAAATTCTTCTAGAAATCCTTTCACAGGAACAGACAACTCTAAAGACTAGTGTTGTTATTTAACAATGACAATTATCTACTCAGCAGTGTACAGTCTTCCTGGCTTCCCATTTTCTCAGGGAAGACATCATAAAGGGACTTTTCCAACCTCCTTTGTTCTATAGCAGTGCTAGTGTCCTGTCCTTAAGAAGACTGCTAAAAATTTTCTTCGCCCAGAGAAATGTGAATAAGCCATCTCTGCCCATAAATTTGGAACAACATATTTTCAGAAGTCATCTATGCCCATTCTATCTGCAACCAGGTGAAGAAGCAGTTACCTTAAGCTTCTCACCACATGGCTAAATTGAATATAATCTCTATCAACCCAGTGCCAAGCTG